>OY856410.1:581903405-582205905 GCA_963693085.1 Alisma plantago-aquatica
GTCATTACCTAAAATTTTTATGATATCAACTCAATAAATATTAAATAATAATCAGCAGTGTCTATTAATTAAACAAAGATAATATACAATATGTATAATAAGTCTCCTATAAGGAGTTGAATGAATTTTAGATGAGAAAATAACACATATGATAAGAAATACTAAGACTATCTAGCTAACCCTCCTTGTGAGTTGAATCTCCATGTCTTAAAATGTCCCTATATGGAACTTATCTAAAACTTTGACACAAAAATACACAGATAATTATATAGTTATAGTGTGTACTTGGTGCAAATAATGTGCACAAGTATAATAACAACATATATTGCATCAGTCAAATACTTGCAAATATGAACTGGTGTATTTTGTACATATTCAAACCCATGCTTTGTATACCATCTCAGGTGTAATCATTTTCCATCATTGGACTCATATGAATTACCCCTCAATACATGTAATTTATGTTTCATAATATTATTGTTTACGCTATGTAATACTCATATTGGCATTATAGTTGAATTGAAGTAAATAAACATCCAATATTTTATTTCATCAAACTTCAGAATATCCTTGAAAAACATTAGAATTAGATACATGTGATTATTTATAAATAACCATGTACCTTCATCATGTAGAATCTACATAATATAATCTACAAGTAGTTGATGTTACATTGAATCAAAACAAGCATAGATGCAAGCAATCAAGCATTCAATCAATCCACATGTGTATAATCATAATGTTTTACTAAACATTCACAACTAATTCAGTCTAGATTAGATCCTAACTAGGGTATAGGGTCATATTAGGTTTGGTTTAGGAATTAGAGTACTAAACCCTAATTCCCTCACAACATAACTTCTATGGATTATAAACCCTAATCGAATCTTAGGTGAAACTATAATTCATTTTTAAACTTATATTCCAATATACGTCAACTGGAATAAGACATTTGGGTTAAGGTCATACTGACAAGATAACATTGTTTCAAACCAAAATTATCTCGTTTATCACTTAGACACCCTAAGATCATTACTATCATCATGATAATCTAATGATCTCATTATATTTGACAATATCAAATGTAATCACCAAATAAGCACATTTACCACTATTAAAAACTCATTCATCAAAACTAGGATTTACATATCTTAATCACCCTATACTTGTGTATTAGGTATACTTTTGGAACTAGAATAAGTATAAAATGAAAGCATTTTATTCATATTTTAATCATTTTCTGAGTGATTTGGTATACAATATGCTCCTATTCAAAGTTATCAATTATCTACTATAATATTTTGAAGATAAACTTATTTACACCAATACTACTATGCCAAGTCAACAAATAATACTTATCTATAGCTCATGTGGGTCAGGACCTAGCTAACAGGCTTACATCACATCAATGCCTACTTAGCACAAGATGACCCCTTGAGTCTAAGGTAGAAATATCTCACTACCCTTTCGTAGTGATTGATATCAATCACACTGATTAGGGTAGAGGAGAAGAATGGCTCAAGAGGATCCTTCCACCACCAGCCCAAACTCGCGAGCAAAAGGATAACCGGTCATGGGGTCGATCTTAAGATTGACTTAAGGCTACTGATATCGGCATTAGCACTACATGCTCTCATTGCCTCTCCACAACCTTGCCCAACTCAATTAATAGCTAACCAACCACTAAGGATGTATGAGATATGTTTTCAGGTTTAGGCCCTATAAAATGTACACAACATTAGAAGATAGAGAATTACCTCCATTTATAGGGATCTAAAGGACGAGGTAGCTTTTTGGAGTTCTAATGATCAACTTCCACTATTTACCATTACCCATGTTGGTCTATGTTAGCTTCCAAGTGATGTTCATGCTTCTAGAGCAAAGGTTGCAAAGAGAGGTTAGGGCTTCTTTGTGCCCTATTGACATATGGAGATCCCTTCTAGACTCCCTAAAATGTTCTATTAACTATGAATTGGTGAGATCTACCTTCAGTTCTCATGGTGAATTCTGGTTTGCTGACGAGGAGGTCAGAGGTGGGTGGAGATGTCAAGGTCTACTCGAGTTCAATTGAGAGGGCTCTGTGCTTTTTAATACCTTATATAGACAAGGAAGAGTTGATAACTATTCTACACTAGTTGCTCGATATTTCCATATTTTGGCTTTATCAAAAGAGATGGGGATAATTGCCAAAATGGTGATACTTAGTTTTGACATATCCTCCTAAAGTCAATCATAGCAGTAGATCAAAATGACAATGATCTAGGAGAGGGTGAGAGTCTAAAATGGGATGGGACCTCTATTCCATACATTTGATGGGTCATGTAGGTGAGAGAGATGACTTGTCTTCCTACTCTTCACCCGAATCCAAGGTTTGAGTCTAGGAGGATTATTCACCTCTTTTCCCTTTTATTTTATTTTGAAAAAAGTCCATAATCTTGAGATAATCATGTAGGCCATGTGGAATATACAATTAATCCTCAAATTTGGGATAATACTTATACTTCTATTATCCATTATTCCTTCAAATATAAATCCTTAACCCATTACATACCTATATAAAGCATACCTTACAATTATATTCTAGATAAATATTTAATAAATTTACTAGAAAACCAGATAACTTAAATATCTTTAAATCTTGTATTTAATCCCATTATATCTTTATATTTCAACTAAAAGTGTGCTTGTTATTGTTATCATCATGAAGTACTTAATTCCTCCTTTCATATTCGAAAGGACCCATATGTAAACCTTAATTCGCCCAATTGGGCTTGAATTGGGTCCTAGGGCCTATGGCCCATTCCTAGGTCTTCCAAAGGGTCCATAAGATTAAGTATATTTTACTTACAAAATTAAGGCTTGAACAACTGTGATTTCTCAGTTGAAGCCTCATAAGATATATTTAATCAATATTACTTTAAATTGAAGACTAAATTTTGAATCTAGAGCTTAAATTAATCATTCCAACACAAAAAAGGTCATGCTATTGATCTCATAATTCAATTGTTATTATTATGGTTTCCTTCAGGTGAATCTCGATGCATTTATATTGGGTACATAATCATAGAATCTAAATTACCAAATTTGAGGATCTTACATTCACCCCACCAGAAAAAGGAATTTGTCCCAAAAATTCAAACCTAATGAGGTTAAGGTGAATGTTAATTCATATCAGGTTCTAACATTTTATCTAGATTATTATTAATAACTTTTATTGGTATCAAAGTTTCACATATTAATACAAATAGAACCTGAGTTGTATCCAAGGGTAGACCCACATCCTCATTTATTGCATGCTATTATCACTTGGTGATAACATTTTTAGTTTGTGATTTGTTTCCACTTTGGTTCCAAACCCACAAATCATTCTTCAACTATATTCATGAGTTGATGAGTTCTTACCTCATACCCTAATTAAGTTGTAACTTTCAACTTAAGTATTCATCTTCACATGTCAATTTCATGCGTCACATGTGGATACTCAATCTCTCACCCTTAGAATAAGACAAAATTAATAACAACCTATACTACACACACAATGTTCATCATATTAAATGTGCAAAGATGATTTATCCATGCTTTATCTTATAATTTCACATTTTAGATTTAACAATCCTTAATAATGACTCCAAACCATGAATAGATTTTATTTCCACATTTTTTTCTTATAGTTCTTTAAACTCAAGATAGTACTTTTCTCATAACTCTTGAGTTTGTGCACAACTTCCCTTTAGTTTCTAGTTCAACAATTATTATATAAGTTCTTGTATTCCCTATATCCACATCTCAAGTATAATTAGTCCTGGCATTTACCTTAAAGTCTATAAGGGTATAGGTACCCTTGGAGTGATATCCTCTTGACCCCATGGGGCTTATGTACTTATGGAGTGACTTTCACTTTGTACCCTTGTGCCTTATGTACTTATGGAGGTGGCCATCATCTTTACCTTATGGGCCTTGTGTACACATGTATAGCTTTCTTCTGACCCCATAAGCCTTATGTACTTAGGACATGATCACTTCCTGACCCCTTGAGTCTAATGTACCTTTAAGTAGGGGCAGAGCCACAGGGGGGCTGCCCAGGCTGAAGCCCTCCCTCCAAAAAGTATTTTTTTATTACTATGATACCATGTCTAGATTTGTATTTGTGAAAATGTATTATTACACCACACAATTTTCAATTTTCAATTTTATGATTTCAATTAATTCTATTAACCTTCTTTGTGTGAATTATATAAGGGTTAAACTCAATATATTTTAGGATATCTGCCTTATCCCCTCACAAATCATAAAATTATAGTTTTAATATATATATGTCTTTATTATGTCTTTAAAATATTATATCTTTGATTCACCTCCTACTAAATTTACTTAATAATTTCATACGAATTGTGTCAAAACTTATATAAATTATTCCCATCTACTTGAAAGAGGAGCTCTATAGGGATTCGAAGTGTACACCCTTCAAATATGAAACTTAATTATATAATATGATATTGATAAAAGGATATTATTCAACATGTTACCATATGAATCAAAATATAATCTAATGTTATTGACTCATTAGTTGAAAAAACATTAATAAGTATAACTTGAGTCAGTGCATACAATTATAATTATACAACATTAGGAAAAAGTATAACCATACATGCACAATTAATCACCTTCTATTTAGATGTTTTCTTTTCAAACTTTTATTAGTTAATCACGCGCAAATTAAGAAAAGATACATGTTACTATATAGTGATATATCAAATAATATCTATAGCTACATGGTATTTCACAAGCTGTTAGTTACATTATATTAAAATATTATAACTTTAATCTGAATACCAATAATTATAAAATTACAAAAACTTAAGAAGACAGTGACAATATTTCTATCTATAAAAATAAAGAATAATATCTAATCAAATAAATTTTACCTTTGGCATAAAGTAAAAAAAGGTAGGGAAAACATGTGAAATGTGGGGTAAGAAGGAGAAGAAAAGGTAGGAAAATCCATATTGTAGATATAATTTTAATCAATGGAAAGAGAGAAGTAAAGATGATGCATAAAATGAAAGTCAATAAAAACATATAAATATTTCTTTCATGTCCTCTCTTCTCTATCTTTTATATTGAAAAAAAATATACATAGATCCTTCCTCTTCATTATCCTCACTTTACATTCCTCAATTTTCCTTTTCCATCATTTTTTGATTATACAACAATATTAAATATTTCCTTCTTCTTTCTTTGTGAAGTTCCCTTCATACCAATCATTTTTTCAAGATCTTAAAATAAATTGACATCATCTAATATATCATACTTATATCCTCTATGGTATAAGATTTGACTACAATTTGTTTTGGATCTTCCAGTATGACACCATCTACTAAACGGTGTCATATTATACTTTGAATTTTGATGCATGCTCGTCATAGAAAATGTGAGTTTGTTCCCATTTTTTGTATGATCTGTATTGTTCTTGTGCATTACTAATATTATACACATTGCACTGGTCAAGTAATCATGAATTATGATTATATTTTTGATCATCTTGTTGTTTAATATGAAATACATGGTTAAACAATGTATTATTTATGGCCTTAGACATCTAAACAAATGCACTATATTGATATAAGAAACTATATAATTTTATTTACATTATACATTTTAATTTTTTATAAATAGCTTATGTTTATATGTCGGAGGCAATGCTACATTATATTATCCTTCATTTTTTATAAATAAGCAACATTTTTCTTGACTGCATATAGAATCAATATTTGTTATTACTCAAATTAACCCAACCCCCGTATGGTAGATTTTAGATCCGCAATTTCCTTTAATCATCCCTATTTGAACCTAGGTTGACTTATGAACCTACCTTGCCTAAATTTTATTGAGATGTCTTAGCTTTATTTTGTTCTCTTATTGTACACATTGTTCCAGGACAAGGCTCTTCAATTTTGTCATATTTCTTTGTCTTTTGACTCCTCTTGTCTGAGGAGAGTCTATAACTTAAATGTCTTTCACACAATTCCTTAATTTTCATTAAAACATTTTACTTGAGATTTCTCTAACCTAAGTTTTAATTCTTATATATGTATGCATCTAGGGTATCAAGTGAAACACACAACCTTCTTTTCCAAATTTCATAGCTGTAGGGCTAATATACCTTAGTTGCATGATTATTACATTTCTTCAATGCACTTCACTTTCCTTTTCATATTTATCCTCAGGTTTCTCTCACCAAGGTTTAACATTTACTATATGTTGGAAATCTATTACTCATTTTTTAAGGACAACTTCTTTTTGATTATGTAGGGCTAAGGGATACCATGTCTTGTCCCCATACCATACCATCCCATCACATCCCATTCCTTTAGGGTTAGGTGCTTTGTGAACATCCAAGGTTACCTCAAATCTCAAAATGAGGTTGGTCAACTCACCCTTTTAGGGAAAGTCCTAACCTAGGGTGCCTTCCTAGCTTCAAGGAGTATATTAGGCTTGATAGCCACAATCTAAACCCACAAGTTTAGGGTTATACCTCCCCCATAGATCTTTTACCCGATCCTCAGTTAACCCAACCCAAGTTGAGATACTACCCCTAAAATATGAATTTATGGTATTAATTTTTTTGTAACCACGGATCCCCTATGTTTCATGTATATATTTAAAACCCTTGATATGTATCATGCATGCATCGCTCCATGTTTCATTCATTTGAAACTTGGGTATCTAATTTTTGGTACCAGGACTGGGTTACCCAAATTTTTGGTACCTGAACATGGGTTCACCACCCATACTTAGGTCATTCTAGGGTTTACCGTCACTAGAGGGGCATAAACTAAATCTCACATCTTTCACATCTATTTCACCTATTAGCATTATCTTTTTATTGGTAGAGGATGCCTTAACCTACTTCTTCATAAAAACCTAACTTGAGATGAGAAGGGAAGCACATTTTAGTGTTTATTAAGCAAAGAGATTAGAAGAGGTTGAAATTAGATATGAGGAAACTTAGGGAAATATTATTTCAAGAAAACCCTAAGTTCTTGCTGGGTACGTATAACTTCATCTTACAAAGTCTCCTAATGGTTAGGAGCAAAATATTGCCAAGCCCGAAAGACAATCCTTTCTAGACACCATTTTCCTTAGAGCATAACCTAATAATTATTTCTTTTAATCCTATGTATCATTTGAAATTATTTAATATTTAATATTTTAAATTTTGGGCACAATTAATCACCTTCTATTTAGATGTTTTCTTTTCAAACTTTTATTAGTTAATCACTCGCAAATTAAGAAAAGATACATGTTACTATATAGTGATATATCAAACAATATCTATAGCTACATGGTATTTCACAAGCTGTTAGTTACATTATATTAAAATATTATAACATTAATCTGAATACCAATAATTATAAAATTACAAAAACTTAAGAAGACAGTGACAATATTTCTATCTATAAAAATAAAGAATAATATATAATCAAATAAATTTTACCTTTGGCATAAAGTAAAAAAAGGTAGGGAAAACATGTGAAATGTGGGGTAAGAAGGAGAAGAAAAGGTAGGAAAATCCATATTGTAGATATAATTTTAATCAATGGAAAGAGAGAAGTAAAGATGATGCATAAAATGAAAGTCAATAAAAACATATAAATATTTCTTTCATGTCCTCTCTTCTCTATCTTTTATATTGAAAAAAAATATACATGGATCCTTCCTCTTCATTATCCTCACTTTACATTCCTCAATTTTCCTTTTCCATCATTTATTGATTATACAACAATATTAAATATTTCCTTCTTCTTTCTTTGTGAAGTTCCCTTCATACCAATCATTTTTTCAAGATCTTAAAATAAATTGACATCATCTAATATATCATACTTCTATCCTCTATGGTATAAGATTTGACTACAATTTGTTTTGGATCTTCCAGTATGACACCATCTACTAAACGGTGTCATATTATACTTTGAATTTTGATGCATGCTCGTCATAGAAAATGTGAGTTTGTTCCCATTTTTTGTATGATCTGTATTGTTCTTGTGCATTACTAATATTATACACATTGCACTGGTCAAGTAATCATGAATTATGATTATATTGTTGATCATCTTGTTGTTTAATATGAAATACATGGTTAAACAATGTATTATTTATGGCCTTAGACATCTAAACAAATGCACTATATTGATATAAGAAACTATATAATTTTATTTACATTATACATTTTGATTTTTTATAAATAGCTTATGTTTATATGTCAGAGGCAATGCTACATTATATTATCCTTCATTTTTTATAAATAAGCAACATTTTTCTTGACTGCATATAGAATCAATATTTGTTATTACTCAAATTAACCCAACCCCCGTATGGTAGATTTTAGATCCGCAATTTCCTTTAATCATCCCTACTTGAACCTAGGTTGACTTATGAACCTACCTTGCCTAAATTTTATTGAGATGTCTTAGCTTTATTTTGTTCTCTTATTGTACGCATTGTTCCGGGACAAGGCTCTCGAATTTTGTCATATTTCTTTGTCTTTTGACTCCTCTTGTCTGAGGAGAGTCTATAACTTAAATGTCTTTCACACAATTCCTTAATTTTCATTAAAACATTTTACTTGAGATTTCTCTAACCTAAGTTTTAATTCTTATATATGTATGCATCTAGGGTATCAAGTGAAACACACAACCTTCTTTTCCAAATTTCATAGTTGTAGGGCTAATATACCTTAGCTGCATGATTATTACATTTCTTCAATGCACTTCACTTTCCTTTTCATATTTATCCTCAGGTTTCTCTCACCAAGGTTTAACATTTACTATATGTTGGAAATCTATTACTCATTTTTTAAGGACAACTTCTTTTTGATTATGTAGGGCTAAGGGATACCATGTCTTGTCCCCATACCATACCATCCCATCACATCCCATTCCTTTAGGGTTAGGTGCTTTGTGAACATCCAAGGTTACCTCAAATCTCAAAATGAGGTTGGTCAACTCACCCTTTTAGGGAAAGTCCTAACCTAGGGTGCCTTCCTAGCTTCAAGGAGTATATTAGGCTTGATAGCCACAATATGAACCCACAAGTTTAGGGTTATACCTCCCCCATAGATCTTTTACCCGATCCTCAATTAACCCAACCCAAGTTGAGATACTACCCCTAAAAGATGAATTTATGGTATTAAATTTTTTGTAACCACGGATCCCCTATGTTTCATGTATATATTTAAAACCCTTGATATGTATCATGCATGCATCACTCCATGTTTCATTCATTTGAAACTTGGGTATCTAATTTTTGGTACCAGGACTGGGTTACCCAAATTTTTGGTACCTGAACATGGGTTCACCACCCATACTTAGGTCATTCTAGGGTTTACCGTCACTAGAGGGGCATAAACTAAATCTCACATCTTTCACATCTATTTCACTTATTAGCATTATCTTTTTATTGGTAGAGGATGCCTTAACCTACTTCTTCATAAAAACCTAACTTGAGATGAGAAGGGAAGCACATTTTAGTGTTTATTAAGCAAAGAGATTAGAAGAGGTTGAAATTAGATATGAGGAAACTTAGGGAAATATTATTTCAAGAAAACCCTAAGTTCTTGCTGGGTACGTATAACTTCATCTTACAAAGTCTCCTGACACCAATGTAATGGTTAGGAGCAAAATATTGCCAAGCCCAAAAGACATAATCCTTTCTAGACACCATTTTCCTTAGAGCATGACCTAATATTTATTTCTTTTAATCCTATGTATCATTTGAAATTATTTAATATTTAATATTTTAAAATTTTGGGCACTTACACCAAATTTAACAACCCCAACTTTTGAGTATCCCCCAATTAAGGTGGACTGTTAAGTTGAGAATCATCACCTAAAATTTTCGGCACCCAAATTCAAAAAATAATAAATAATAATGAATAATTTCCATTGATTGAACAAATGTTTTTTTGCAAGATGTGTAATGAGACTCCTCTAAGGAGTTACATGAATTTACATGAGAAACTAACATATATGAGAAGAAGTACTAAGACTATTTAGCGAATCCTCCTTTTGACTTAGATTTCATAGATTCTATTGATTTCATTTGAATATCCATGGATTCAAGTCTGTATATGGCAGTTACCTGAAACTCCGACAAACAAAATATATCACTATACAATGTATGTGGTGCAAACAATGTGTGCAAGTATAATAGCAACATATATTGCATTAATCAAATACTTGGAAATATGAATTGGCATTTTTGTTACATATTCTAAACCATCCTCGGTAAACCATCTTAGGTGTAATCACTATCAATCTTTGGAGTTATGTTAGTTACCCCTTGTTACATGTAACCCACATCTCATAATATTATATTTTACTTTATGTGATACTCATATTGTCATTATAGTCAAATCGAAGAAACTAAGCATCCCATGGTTTATTCTATCAAACTTCTAGAAATCCTCTACCAACTTCAAAATTTGATAAATGTAATTATTCCAATATAGCCATGTATATTCATTATGTAGAATCCATGCGATATCATCTTAATGTACTTTTAATTTCCTCCAATTCGAACAAGCATAGATTCAAGAAATCAATCATTCAATCAATATACATATATGTATGATGCTAAAGTGTCACCAAAGATTCACAAGGTACTAATTAGGTCATCTGAAATTTGGTTAGGAATAAGCTTACAAAACCATAATTCCATCACAACATTGCTTATATGGGTTATAAACCCTAATTGAGCCTTAGGTAAACCCCTAATTCCTTTTTAGGCCTACGGTTTTGTTATGAGTCAACTAGATTAATAGATATGGGTTAAGGTCATACTGGAAAAGTGACTTAGTTTCAAACCCTAATTATCTCATTTATGAATTACAAAACTTAAAAATCATTATTATCATCATGATAATCTTGCAATTTAATTATATTTGACAATATCATATATTATCACCATATGAGTGTATTTAACATGATTAACAACTCATTCATACAAAATAGTGTTTACATATAATAATCAACCTATATATGTGTATTATCTGTTCTTTTTTACTATGATAAAAATTAGATAGTTTAATCATTTGATTCATATTCTACTCATTTTTCTAAGAAATTTGATATATAAAATGACACTAAACAAAGTTATCAATTACTTACTAAAATAATTTCAAGATAAACTTATTTGGACCGATACCTCTATACCATGTAAAAACATTACTTTATCTGTAGATCACGCGGGTCTAGGCCCATATAATGAGATTATGCCACGTCAAATCCTACTGAGTGTGGGTTGCCCCCCTGAGCCAAAGGTGGAAATATTTTACTGCCCTTTCACAATGATTGATATCTTCATGCAAATTAGGGTAGAGGAGTAAAATCCTTAAGAGGATTCTTCCTTCTCTAGACAAGGCTTGATAGGATGAAGCCAGTCAACCATGGGGTCAAACATACAATTTACTTCAGGCTACTAACTTTGGATTTAACGAATGAGGCTCTCATTGCCTCTGCACAACCTTTCCACACTCAACGAGTGACCAAGCAGACAACAAGGTTGTGCAAAACAAGTTTTTAGGGTTATTCCCCATACTACTATACACGACATTAGAAACAAAAAATTACCTTTATTTCTAAAGTTGCAAAGGTTGAGGTAGCTTTATGGAGTTTTGGGATTAGCTTCCACTACTCAAGATCACCCTTAATGGTTTATTTCAACCTTCCATCTAAGGTCTTCATGATTTTGGAGCTGAAGGTTGGATAAAGATGTTGGGGCTTCTCTATGCCCTCTTGGCATATCGAGATCCCTCATAGACTCCCTATGGTGCTCTATTCCCAGGGAATTGGTCGGAGCTACCTCTAGTTCCCATGGTGAGGTTGGGTTTGTTGAGTAGGAAGTAAGAGGTGGATGAAGATGTTGAGGCTTGCTTGAGTACAATTGAGAGGCTAGAAGGGTTGTCTGGGTCATGGACATGCTTTTCAATGCCTTGTATAGGTATGCCAATTAGGAATAACTACTAAGCACTCTAGCCTAGGTGCTAAATGTTTTCAAAATTTGTGCATTATGGAAAGAGATGGAGATACTTGTTAAAATAGGGCTAATGGCTTAGGCTACTCCCCCAGAAGCCAACTGTCACATTAGATTGAGATGATAGTGATCTTAGAGAGGGAGAGAATCAAAGAGGAGATGATACCTCTTTTCTCTACATCTTAAAGGTCACACAAGTGAGTCAGATGACCTTATGTTCTAGCTCTGGACTTGCTTCTAGGGTCTGAGTCCAGGATGACTTTGCCCCACTTTTCCCTTTTATTTTCTTTTAAAAAAAGTCCATAACCTAGAGATAATTGTGTAGGCCACATGAAACTTCCAATTAGTCTCAAACTTTAGGATAATCCTCATACCTATATTATCTATCTTTCCTCTAAATAGAGATAATTTAACCATTGCCTAATTATCCTAAAATTATCTTCCATGTATATTCTAGACAATCATTTAGTAAATTACCTAGACCACCAGAGCACTTGGATTATATTTGAAATCTTGATTATAATCTCATTACATCTTTATACATCAATGCGAATTATCCTTGTTAGTAGTTACCATCATGAAGTATTTAATTCCTACTTTCATATTCTGAGGTCACACATGTAAACCCTGATTGGCCTGATTGCACTTGAATTGGGTCCTAGGGAACATGGCTCGTTCCATAGTCTTCCAAATGGTTCATAAGATTATGATTCTTAGTAATGAAATTTAGGCTTCAACCAATATGATTTCTCACTTGTAGATGCATATGATACATTTGATCAATATTACATTAAATTGACTTTACTCAGTCTAGATCTTAAATTCATCACTCCACTACATTCAAGGTTAGCTATTGATCTCATCATTCTACTAATTTTATGATTTCCTTAAGGTGAATATTGATGCATTAATATTAAATTCATAATCATAGAGTACAACTTTACCAAATTTGAGGATCTTACATTTGATGCCTTGACAGACCTTTGATCAAGAGCTTGATTATTCTTCAAGTTCCAAGACTCACTATGTCAATTGCCCAAATTGCCCCTCGCTGCCCAAAAAATCTAGTTGGATGACTCACAACTTATTTTTCCCAACCGATCCTCCCAATTTTCCAACCAATTCTCCCAGTCGATTGACTCATTTCCAATACGCGCCACCTACCTAGGCCACTAAGATTAAGGTCTAACTACTCATTTGACGAGCTTGGATGCGAGATACATGAGAACATGAATCACTTCACCTATAAGAAGAACAAGGTGAAGGATGTGGAGTAGAAAGATATACCCATCCTCTCTTGGTCCCAATTCGTCCTCTTGGTTGTATTGGGAAGTATCTAAACTAGGGAGAGGCAGTGTTAGACTCTGCCCAAAAGAGGAAGAAAGAAAAAAGAGATATCCTGGAACAAACTCTTCCCTTTTTGGGAGTGAAACATCACATAGAAAAAATAAAGGGTGTTTAGAGTCTCCTCCATGATTTGTATGAAAAAAGGAAATAGATATATAGTTATTTGCATAGTGTCAATCTGAGAAATTATCCACTCTAAATTAAAATGAAAATATATAGAACAAACCTAGAGACTAGATTCTGTGGTCTACTTGCAAATGGAGTATGATTAACACCTGCATCTCTCTTGATAACCTAGTGTCCAGGCACTATCTTGTTGCAAAATAAAAGAGCAACTCAGATTATTGTATTACATAAAGAAACAAAGAAATGATTTTAACTGGTGGGCATGATTTTAGGGATGGAGATGGCCGTGTCATTCCCATTGTTTCGCTAAATGACTTAATTTTTTAGGTGGATTGTGGTCCTAATCAACTTAGGACCTCCCACAGTGGAGATTTGTCATTGGTAATTAGTATCAATGCGTATAATTTTAAAGGGTGACTAATAGATTCATGGTAAGGAGGCAAAATCTGATATTTCATATAAGTAACAACAACAATTATAATAGTAGCAGGGCAATTATAGAAAATTTAACATATCATATGCATCGATCGAATAGATCCAATGTAACAACTATAGATTAGTTATAGAAGTTAACATATATAGTAGTCAGGAGCAACATTAGAGAAATTTAACATTCTACAAAAGTTGACAGAGCAGGAGGTGTTAGAGGAAGGATCCTCAAATCATGAGTAAAATGAAGAAGTATAAAAGGGAGGTATTTTATCCTCTAGCTTTAGGAGGTTGGTAACTGGCATGGAATGCAATGGGCATAGGTGGGTATTCATTGCATGTGTTTAGGATTTCCATGTTCTATATAGAACTTTCTAGAGGGGTAGAGGATCACCATGATGTGTCACACAAAAGGGTCATGTTAATTGAAGAAATCCACCACTTGGCACATGGTGGATGACTTAGAACTACTGAGTGTCTCAGGTGATTAAAAGGTGATTTCCCAGTAGTTTCAAGAATGTTCTGGAGAAAATCTAGAGAAAACTAGTGGAAAGATAAGATGAGATTATCTCTTGGATTTATTTTGGAAAACAAATGATTTTTTTATTTCAAACAATTTAAATGGGAAATTTATTACAAAATATCTTATATAAAGTAGTATTGGAGCACAAATTGTACTTTTGGACTAAGAAGAAAGTTTCTTTACAGAAATCCCCAAACTGGGTAAAAATAGGTGCTAATGGGTAGATTAAATATGTGGAAAAAATATAGAAAATGTAGAAAAATGTTATATGTACAAATTAGGTGTAATGTGGAATGGATCCCATATTTATCCAAAGAAATTGTATTTCTCGTGAACTTCTGGCAAGTGAGAAAAGTAGGGTGTCAATAGTTTTCCACTCTCAAGGAAACATTCAAGATAAGAGTGAGAACCGTAGGCTTGGGGCAATTCTGACCACCATTTTTGGTCACTAAATGCCAAAAGGGTGGTACTCATCAAGGTTGTCCTGAAAAACCTTTTGGAGTGTGAAGAGAAAATGTGATGTCTTTTCCTTATAACAATGAATTAGTGAGAATAAGATTGAGAATAAATTACTTCTATAGAATAAGGGAAGCCTTCGAATTAGGATGTTTCCTACATCTAAACAATCAGTCATTCTCGTAGAGTGTTGATGAGCATTATAAGGTTTTCTGACTACAGAAATGACTCACATCATTGATTTAGTTCTAACACCAGTGCATGTCATTCTCCCAACTAACTCATTTCTTTGTGAGAGAAAGGTGAATGTGAAAAAGTGAATGTAGATTTTCATATGTCAAAGATATTAAGATTAGGAGTCTATGGAAACTAACCTATCTAGAAATAGATCTTGGATATAAAAGTAATCACCCATGTTCCTAGGCACCTTTCATTATTATTTTATTATTTGAGTGGGCCAATTTTGAATCGGGATCGGACTTTTTAAAAATTGCAATATGGGGATTTGACTATGAGGATAGGGCTTGCGCCGTTCGATATTGGAGATTAAGTATTTAGAATAACCTTTTCGATTTAATATGACCTTTTGGTTAATGACCATATTGATTATCCATCTATCTAATTAATGGGCTTGAGATTGAGAATTTTAGGCATTATCTAGTTAAAGGTGGTCTCTAAGCCATGTTCATCTAGTAATTCATCTAGAGCATCCAAGAGAAATTATCTCAACTCACAAGTTATCATGTTTGGTTATGGAGATCTAAGCCACAACTCAGGGTCATTAAGAGGCAAGGTCAGAAATGCAGTTCATTTTCAAGTCATGTTTCAAAATTGCCAAAATATGTGTGTGAAGCAAAGTTGATGGTGTTGTACTGATTTGGAATTTTCAAAAGTTTGCGTTGAAGGCAATCTTGATTCTAGTTTTGGGTTATGAGTAGGGTCCTCTGGAAAGATTGTAGAATGTGATGATTCAAGTCATAATTTAGGATTAGAAAATATGGAAAGATGGAGATTTGTATTGGTCTAGTTTCAGGTCATAATCTAGGACCCTAAAACATATGGGAAATAACAAGAATGATGGTCTAGTTTAACGTCATTATTTAGTTTCCAAAAAAAGAAGTTAAAAAATAAAGAGAATTTGGTCTAGCTTTAGGTCATAGTCCAGGACCGAAAAGATATGGAAAGAGTGTAATGATGATGGTCCCATTTAAGGTCGTAGTCTAGGACCTAAAAAAATTGAATTGTAGTTTTTCATCCTTTGTACAATTTTGTCTGTATTTTTATATTTTTTTGCTATTTTCTTGTAACTTCTTGTAAGATTTAGGAAATTTGCTAAAAATACATGGGCTTTTTTATGATTTTGCTAGAACTTATTATCTTTAAAAGTGGAGAAATGGGAGGAGGTATGATCACCCTTCTCATTTCTTTTATACTCAGAGTAATAATGGTCTAAGCCAACTTTGGAGGCAAATGGGGAAATGGCGATACAGAGAAGAGAGAGGGAAAGAGCTGTTGGGTTGAGAAGATCTGCCAACCTCAGACTGGAAGTTGTTGCATGCTGCTGACCTTCCCCAGTGTTTGTTGTAGGTGGAAGTGCTACAACATAGAGGATCTCCAAATCCCCCTTACTGTCGCTCATTTGTGTGAATCTCAGATACATCCATCTCAGGGAAGGTATAGCTTTTGTTTTTCCTATTTACTTTACCCATTTTGGCCCTTAATGGTGATATTTGATTTTTTGGTTTTCCAAAGTTTTTTGCAGTTTAGGGGTTGATGATGACCTAGATGTGCATTCAAATTTGCAATTCGGCTGATGTCGTGATTTTGTTGTTTTTTCGATTGTCTGTTGTCAAATCGAGTTTTCTTCAACTGTTACAAAAAGCTTCAGATATTGTCATCCTTCTCATGCCGATGGTGATTCGTGATTGGCATGAGGAGGATCCCATTCTAGACGAGCATGATGATGGTGATGACATGGGAACTGAGATATACCCACAATAAGTATGATGAAACCCTTACTTGAGTCCCTATTTGTAAGTATGCATATTCTGATGTAAGTTTTTCCTTCATTAGGCGTCACAATGGTGCATATGGGATTGTTGGGCAACTTCTTACAATTGAGAAATTTATCTATGATCTAGAGATTTTGTGGATGAATTTGCATCACTGAGGTTGTCAAGTGAGCGATGAGGTGTAAATTGGAAACTCTGTTCCATGTCATTTCCTTTCTATTATGCCAATCTTGAATTTGGATTTTTTTCCATGCAGTGATGATTTTGACTTTGTCTTCTGCCCATTACCCTTTTTAGGGTCTCAATTTGTTGAATGTATAGTAGAGGACTCATTGGCACAAGTTGGGTCTATTGTATGGTAGTTTGGTTTTCAAGAAGGTAGAGTTACTTGAGGAGATTGTTTTGACAGAATTAGATGATGTGGGATCAAAGATAGACCTTATCTCCTTCCTTTGATAGATTACTTTCACCCAGAGACCAGTGCATTCTACTGTTCTTTTGGTGAGATAACCGTTACCCTGAGTAAGTATGTTAAGATTACTGGGTCAGGGTTTGGTGGGATCCCCATCAGTTCTCTACTAGACCGACAAGAGTGGGATCGTCACTGCCTAGTTGCGATTCTAGGAGTGAACCTAGGTTTGTGGGATCCCCATTAGTTCTCTGCCAGATCAACAAGAGTGGGATTGTAACGTCCCATGATTTGAGGCCTCAGGTAAGATGATCTTAAAAGGTATGTTTGGAATACCCATATTACCAAGGTGCACCTCCTTTTCAGGGAGCCCATCTCTAAATAACTCTGTGGTTAAGCGTGTTTAGTCCATAGTAGTAATAGGATGGGTGACAAGTTGGGAAGTTTATCATGGCTTGCCTGTGAGTGAGGACAAAGCACGCAACTAAGGTTTGTGCTGGTCTGTGGGGCCAATTGTCATTCCTAGAACTCTACTAGTGCCTTGGAGAGTCAGCCCGGGTGTTACAAATGGTACTAGAGACAATTCCCCTCAAGTAGGTGGGGCCAACTTGGATCTGTAGAATGCCAGTCTTTGAGATGTGCGGTCCAGGCATGTTGGAAAGGGGTATCCTAGTTGATGGAGCCACCCTTGAACCGGTAGCCGTAGTCGAGAGCTAGGTCTACTTACTGAAATGGGGATAAGATTATGAGGCCATATAGTTGAGCCTTGATGAGGACGTTAAGAGTCTTAAGTGGGGGAGATTGTAACACCCCAAGATTTGAGGTCTTAGATACGATGATCTTAAAAGGAATGATTGGACTACCCATATCAGAAAGGTGCACCTCCTTTTTAGAGAGCCCATCTCTAAAGAACTCTGTGGTTAAGCGTGCTCATCCCAAAGTAGTACTAGGACAGGTGATCAGTCGGGAAGTTTATCTGAGCTTGCACATAAGTGAGAACAAAGTGCATTGTGAAGGCTTGTGGTGGTCTGTGGGGCCAATCATCATTCCTAAAACTCTACTAGAACCTTGGCTAGTGGGTCTGAGTGTTACAAGGATCATCACCACCTAGCTGGGATTTTATGAGTGAACTCAAAGATATTGAGATGGCCTCTCGGTATGAGGTCAAGTTTACTTGGTTGAGATCAACCTTCTTTTGTGAGGGAGAGCGGTGGGGTGCCAGTGATCCATTGTATGCAACTTTTTGGGTCTAGGTGTTCCTGTTTGTCTTAATCACTAGTTGCTTGTTTAGTAAGAACACATGAAATATAGGAGGTATTTGTTAGTTCTCCTTTCTTCTAGATCTAGACACAATTTCCTCATTTGACTGGGGTGGCAGAATGTATGCCCATTTGCTAACACATTTGCAAAAATGTCTTGTGGGAGACTTCAGAGTGGATATGGTCTAGGATACGAAAGGCTATGGTGGATTTTTAGATTTGATAGTGGTAAGCTTTTACCTATTGTTGTTTGTATTTTCTACTTTGAAAATTTATAGTAGGTGATTTTGTCTGAAATCTCCTTTGCATCTATGGGGATATGACTTCCACCTTCATATACCTATCACTCTAAGAAGTCC
This sequence comes from Alisma plantago-aquatica, assembly GCA_963693085.1. Classification (NCBI taxonomy): domain Eukaryota; kingdom Viridiplantae; phylum Streptophyta; class Magnoliopsida; order Alismatales; family Alismataceae; genus Alisma; species Alisma plantago-aquatica. Next base: position 581,922,359 of record OY856410.1, read on the forward strand.
AAGAGGATATCTACAAGCTTCTATCCATACATGTCTGGTGCTCTTTTTATTAGCTTGCATCATCTTTGACATGCGTATTGATGGGGCTCCAAATGTCACACAAATAAAAACCCTAAAGGAACAACTCTTAGGTTTAAGTGAAAGTTGTGTACTAATTCCCCACTCCACATGAATGGAATACTTATTGTAGTATACTTAAGGATCGAACCCAAAGGACAACCTTTTAAAGCAGTTATATGTATTCATAAGTATTAAGGGTAATATTTAAGATCGAGAGATTAGATGGTTAATTAAACTAAATTGCTGCCAGTAGAAACGAGTAAAGAATAAATGATAATAAAGCAGACTAGGGCATGGGGTTTCACGTGTCAAAGCCTGCATAATTATTCTACCAAGATCTAAGTCCTTAATAGCAATTTACCAAATAGATGATTAGCTACCGCACCCTCACGGGATGCAGATCGTTTTGGCTAAATTGGACATTAATATACCCTTTTTTATTTTTTTAGATAAGGTAAAATATCATTAAACCAAAAAAGGCATATAAGGGAACAAAAAAATCCCATATACTATACAAGATCTATGCAAGATCCCATATCTGTGCTATCTGTGTATTAACCCCCTTCAGAATATCAGGCTTGGCTCTAACCAGCCACCTCAGCCTATTTACAATGGTTTCAAAAACCAAAAGGGTATCGCACGAGCCCTTCCCATGTAGTCTACTATTTCTCTCCGCCCAGATAACATAGATCAGGTTGGTGAAAATAGCCCCCCACTAGACCTCTTTCTTTGGTGTTCTTGCTAGTCCTCTCAAACATCCAGGGAATCACGTCTTCCATCTTCGTAGGAGGTGAGCACCCCCATCCACACTTGATAGTCATTCTACACCACAAGTACTTCAAATAATTACATTAAAAAAATAGGTGCTTATGGGACTCAGAAGCATCCGCGGACACAATAGGCACACTGGGTCACCGCTGATCCCGCACCTTGCTACCCTGTCCTTTGTGGGTAGCCTCTTCAAAATTTCTCTATACGAGCAGAAGCTCCACTTCGGGCTTCTCCATTTGTGCCACAGGAAAGGGTCCCAAGGCACCCGTGGGTAGAAACAGGGAAGATCCCACATTTTGTGGTTTCTGTCAATCGACCAGCTCTCATTGGTCCTTTGATAGTTCATCTTCACCTCCGACCAGAACCTCTTCATCGCTCTCCAACTTCTTGACCACGATTTCCCATTGTCCTCTTCATTCAGAGCATTATACCTCTCCATCATCCACCCTGCCCATAGAGAGTTCGAGTTGATGAGCAAGTCCTTGATTTTGCCAATAGCCGCAAGCCGTGCAATCTACATCGGGTCATCTAAGTTGAGACCACCGTAAAAGAAAGGTTGAGCCACAGTTCTCCAGGAGAAGCCATGTGCATTGTTGCTCCATAGAAACCCCGCCATAATGGATTTGAACTTCTCCAGGATGAAGAGCGACATCTCCACTAACCTGCACCAATACCTCACCTTGCTGGTGAGAACAGATTTAACCAGAACAACCCTCCCCGCCATGGAGACTCGAATGTTGGACCAGTTCTTGACCGTCTTCCGAAGATTATCTACGTAGGTTTTGTATTTCTCACCTTTCCCAACACCTCCAGCTATAGGGATGCCCAAATATCTCGTTGGAAACATCCCTTCAGATATGCCAGCTGCCTCCTTGAGCCTGCCTCTCCTAGAGTCACAGGACCTCAAGAAGAAATCCCTTGACTTGATTTCTGAGATGTAAAGGTCCGAGATCTTACCAAACTTATGCAGCACCTTCCTCAATCCCCTCAAATGTTTGGCATGTCCCGTAATGAAGAACAGAACGTCATCAGCAAAGATCATGTGGCTGAGAACCTTGGTGCCATGAACCTTGAACACACGAATGACCCCCACATCTTCCACATGAACAGTCAAGCAGGTCAGATTTTCCATGATGAGTGAGAAGAGTAAGGGGGATAGGGATCCCCTTGCCTGAGTTCATTGGACGCTTGAAACATACCCTTAGGCACACCATTAATAAGAACAGAGAAGGAGGTGGTCTTGACACATTTCTTGATGGTGTCGATAAAACGGTTGTCAAACCCCAAGGCCTTCACCGTGCTCCAAAGGCCTGGCCAGCTAACATGATCATAAGCCTTTGATATGTCCACTTTGATGCACACCTTCTTGGATTTGTTTTTGTCTTGAAAACCCAACAAAAATTCTGAGGCAAGGAGAGCGTTATCAGTGATGGATCGTCCTTTAATAAAGGCAGATTGGAACTTAGAAACAATAGTCGGCATAATATTTTTCAGCCTGCCCGCCATCACATTGGCAATAATCTTGTACACAACAAAGCAACACACAATCAGCCAAAAATCGTTCATACTTGTAGTAGATTTGGGCTTAGGAATGAGCCTCAAGAATGCGTGATTCGCCTGTCTGACCATCCTACCACCCACCAGAAACCAATGCACCATCCAGCAAATATCATCACTGAAAATCAGCCAACAAGCTTGGAAGAATTTAGCATTAAATCCATCCGTCCCTGGTGCTTTAGAAGAACCTATGGAGAAGGCAGCACATTTAATTTCCTCATTCGTAGCCATCTTCAACAATTCTCTATTCATACTATTAGTCACCTTCGGCGTGAGTGGGCTGTTAACCTCTCTGCTCTGCTGGGTGTGGTTATACAAACCTTGGAAGAACTCCACCGCAAGGTTTCTGATCTTCACTTTCTTGTCTACCAACCTACCATCCCCATCGATTAGATTATGGATATGGTCTTTCATATTGTTCCTTTTCATCGCAGCATGGTACACCTTAGAGTTACAATCTCTATCGTGAATCCATCTAAGTCTACTTCGTTGCCAGTAGAAGGCCTCCTCTGCCTTTTCGAGTTGTAGGAGGCATTTGCTTGCAGCTGCTTCTAGGTCCATGAGCTCATTTGAGGTAGGATTGAGCCTGAGGTTGGCAGCAATCAGGTCAAAATGTTGTCTAGCCTCCTTTATGAGATTAGGTAGATCTCTAAAGGAGTTGGACCATCTTTTCAGCGCCGTCTTAGTGTGCTTGAGCTTGGTGATGACTCTGAACATTGGGTTTCCTTCCACCTGCATGTTCCATGCATCTTTGATCACTCCTTCAAAGCTCATCCATCCAATCCAGTGGTTCAGGAATCAAAAAGGTCTATTAGGAGAGGGAGAGATAGACATCTCCACTTCCAACCAACAATCATCACTATTAGGATGTGCTCCAAGATTAACCGTGACATTGGGGAACTAGTCCAACCATCTTTCATTGTCCAAAGCTCTGTCTAGATTTCTTGACATTCTCCACACTAGTTTTCTTTTGTTATGCCATGTGACGATACCACCTTTGGTGTTGATCTCCATAAGTTTAGCTGCATCAACTGTGACATTGAACTTGCTAAGAATGGAGTCTTGTATAGGCAATCATCCTTTCTTCTCTCTCGCCTGTCTAACTTGATTAAAATCTCCAATGACTAGATGAGGAAGATCGTACTACGTAGAGGTGATGATGGTGTCCCACAAGCCCCTTCTTTCAGTCTCCCAATTAGATCCGTAGACAGTAGAAATTACAAAGTGCCATCCAACCAGGTTGATGCAGCTACGAAGCATCAGTTGGTCTGAATAGTGGATCACCTGGATGTCCCACACCCTTGGATTCCAACCAGCTACGATGCGTCCTCCTTCAACCACCTCAAGATTAGACGTTGACTCCCATCCAATGGGAAACATGGCCTTCACTCTCTAAGCAACCACCCTTTTGATTCTAGTTTCCAGGAAAATGACAACACTCGCCTTCCTTTCCTCAATGACTTGTTGTATCTTCCTCTACTTGCACAGGAGAGAGGTGCCACGAACATTCCACATGAGGAGCTTCATCTAATCAGATTGGTATGAACACCCCTTCCATGGGTGCTCTTGCTTCTACCCCTTCCTTTGGAGGCATTGCTTCTACCTTCTCCCATCGCAAGCATCTGTGATATGGTGCTGACCCTCCTGGAGTTGGTCAGATTGATGTCCTCGGACTCCATATCAGTCAACAATTGGAAAGAGTTTCCCCTCACTTCAAGCCCCTACTGCAAAGCCTCGACGGCCGCAGGGGTTGTCCCACTACTCTCGACTCCGGGCGTTGTCCCGCTTCTCTCGACTTTGGGAGGATTCCGCCACACGGTGGTCTCAAACTCCTTGGTAGCTGCTGCGGTCTCGACCTGCTATACCCCCACTACCTGATGGGAAACCACCGTCGGGTGACCATTCACAGCAGCCTGACTTCCCTCAGTCTCCTTGGCATTGGCCCTCACTACAGCCTCCGCCTCAGCAACCGCCTCCATGGCCTCCACATCTATTGCTTTGGATATGTTAGATCTTCCTTTATTTCTTTTGTTCGGTCTTCTACTCTTAGACCTACCCCTGATGACCGAAGGTTCATTGTATGCCATCCTCTCCCCTGGACAAGACCCCGGTGTATGATTGAACACCTTGCATACATGGCAATGATCTGTTAGAGCATCATACACAACTTTGATTTCCATCTCCTCTCTGTCGGGCATTTCCACCATCACCACCTCATAAGGCTTCCTCTCCATGCCTACTTCAATGCAGAGATGGGGAGCCCCCACATACTTGCCTTCAATCTAGAAGTCCACCACTTTTGGGACACCCAACGCATAACCGATAATGGTCGGCGACCTCCTAGTCCAGTGACTACCCTGGTCCAGGAAAGTCACCCAAACCAGTGCCGACTTTAGTACCACACACCTCACATCCAACTGGGGTGTCCACTTCCTAGTAAGGACCAACTGGTTATTGAAAAACCAAGGTCCTTTCTCAAGGGTGATCATCATATCCATCTCGTTGGAAAACCGAGCCAGGAACAAACCATCCTTGAGGGGTGAAACCTGAAGCTATCCCTTTGGCTTCCACATACGCATAATCCAGCCATAGATCTGCTGTATGTAGACTTTCTTTCCCATCACCTGGATGGTGATAGAGCATTTGTGGAATTCTTTTAGGTCTTTGACCACCGGCGGCTTGAACTTCACCCATGGCCTCCCATCTTCAGGTCTAAAAAATGGGCCTTTGGGATCTTCCGGCAACTCAACCGACCTACAGTTCCATTGCACATGCATCATCCTGGTGAGGGTCTCCACCCAAGCCCTTCCCTGGTTGACATCCGTTCTGGGATCTTCCCACCCAGGCGGCGGGGGGGCACTGCCCGGAGGAGGCCCCGGAGGGGGAGAGGAGGTAGGAGGTGTGGGTGGAGAAGAGGTAGAGGGGGGATCAGAGGAGTTATAGGGGGTGGAGGAAAAGATGGTGGTGTTGGTGATGTCACTCTTGGGGGGCATGGCCTGACCTCCGCCAGCCATGGCATGCTCCGCCCCCAAACTAGAGATGGAACATAGCCATCCTAGAGAGAGAGAGAGAGAGAGAGAGAAAGCGAGAATGAGAAACTGGATATACCCTTTTTTTAAATAACATGTTAGATCCACAAGTGTGAAATGTTTGTCATAATTAATATACCCTTTTTTAATTATGACAAACATTTCACACTTGTGGATCTAACATGTTATTTGATAGTTTCAGGGTTGAAATAAATAAGGAAATCCTACTAAGAGGGAAGAAGAAGATCAATGCAAATTGTAGATCAAATGTGATTAATTGTATAAATATTCATGATTGTACTAAAATGAAAACACTTGTACAAAAATATAATGTACAAGTACTTAGACATCATATAAGTCAAGCGTTATATCTTCCCTACCAATTTATAACCGTTATATAGGTTTCCCTCAAAGTTATAGTCACCAACACACATTGAAACACACACTTAGTAGGTGATTAAAAAGTCTAAAATAGGGACACACTCAGTCGAATAACTTGTTGACCGAGACACACTCGGTCAAAGTTCTTGTCGATCGAGAACCACCTCAGTCGAAATTGTGAGCATTGTTCAACAACTTACACAATTGTGCTCTAAAATAGTCTTCGGTCAAAAATAACCTCAACTGAGTAAGCAACGGTCTAAAGCTTGTGACCATTAGACTAAGTGGTTGGTAGTTGGGAGTTGAAAATATATGTTGCAACACTTTTTCCTTTAAACCTAGGCTCGATCAAAGAAAATCTCGACCGAGACACAGTTCGGTTGACCAAATTGTCGACCGAGCAAGATTCTAGATTGTACTTTTCAAGCACGAACAAATCAACAATTGCTAGCCAACTAATGTACACCTAACGGCTATTTAAGAACTAAAAACTCTCTAGACACTCCCTACAACGTCCCGAATCACTTGTAAACCATTTCTATAAATAGGAGAGGCCTTAGGATACCCAAATCACCATTTTCATACACAAAACCAAGCTACACTTGAGCATCCACTATTGAGAGCAACAAAGCTAGAATTCACTTGCCATCTTCATCCTTGTACTCTAGAGTTGTGTCCTATAGTTACAATCTCCTAACAACCACATATAGCCACGTCCAACCTAAGTGGGCATGAGATCTAAACACTTGATATAGGATCAAAGATCTGTACTTCATTGGATAAGCATTTTCTTTCTTCCAATCTATTTCTTCTATATTGTATTTTGTTCTCCTTGACTAATCCTAGGGTTGGAGGCTGTCGAAAGGAGGTTGCTTGGTGCTAATTCAACAAGTGAAGGATGCTCCAAGGTGTTCTTGAGATTACTTCAATAAGGATGCTTCAAAGGAGGTTGGAGCTACTTCTAGGTGAAGGCTATCTCAAGGTGGTGGAGCTATTTCAAGGTGGTGAAGGTTTCTCCAAGGATTGCTCGTGGTTACTTCAAGAAGGATGCTTCAAGGGGGTTGAGGATACTTCAAGTTCAAGGATACTTTGAGTGGAAGGTGATTGTATTTTATGTTACATCCTTGCAAGGTAATAAAATAAATCACTTTCAAAATCCCAATTGGAAACAATTGGTAGTGGACTGACAACCTTTGATTCAAAGGTTGGAACCACTCTAATTTGAAGTGTCTTTCTTGTTTCCTCCTCCTTCTTTGGTTGAGTGCTTTAATTATTTCATTTGACTTTAAATTATCCAAAAAGTCTCTATTCACCCCCCTCTAGATCTTTTAATTGGTATCAGAGCAGGTCTTCAAGGTGCCAAAACATGTCTTGAAGAATGGGGGACTGTGTACTTCACAACCTCAACCTTGAAGGAACCTAAATGAGTTGTCCACCACCCTTTGATGGAAGCAACTACACTTATTGGAAGAGAAGGATTCGATTCTACTCCCAAGGGATTAGTATGGACATTTGGAGGATGGTATCTACACCCTATGTACTTCCCACGATGGAATATGCAACATGGGATCCAAATATAGTAAAACAAGTTCAATTAAATGCAAAGGCAGTATTCATTTTATATTGTTCTATTTCTATAAGTGAATTTAATAGAATATCTTCATGTGAGTCTTCTTATGAAATACGGCATAAACATTCAATTACACATGAAGGTACAACTAAGTAAAGAATACTAAGATTAATATGCTTAAAAAAGTGTAAACAATTCCTAATGCTTTCTAATGAGACTATTAGTGAAATGTATGCAAGGTTTTCTTCTATTGTTATCAGCTTGAATGCCTTAGGTAAATATATAAGTGAGGAAGATCAAGTCTCTAAGACCCTTCGGTCATTGCCTCCAAAATACAAGCCAAAGATGATGACAATTGAAGAAGCCAATGACCTTACCACTTTGAAGATGGAGCAACTCATTGACAATCTAGAAACTCATGAAGTCACTCTTGAAGAAGAAGAAAGATTGGAAGCTGAACACAAGAAGGAGAAAAGGAAGGAATTTGCTTTTAGGGCATCAACTAAAGAAAGTAATGAAATAAGTGAAGAAGATAGTGAAGAAGAGGCAGTCATTGTAAATGGTAAGCAATATAGAAGGTTTAAAACTAACAAAAATTCTTATGCTTCTTCCTCTTCTTCCCTTAGGTAGTATGAATGTTATAAGAAGGGACATTTAAAAATGAGTGTCCCAAAGTCAAGAAGGGAAAGACATTTTCTCTCAAGAAGAAAGAAAAAGCCTACAAAGTAGCTTGGAATGACTCAAGCGATGACAGCAAAAGTGAGGAGGAAGCGAAATGTCTCATGACCAAAGAAGACATGGTAAGATGTTTCATTGCAACAACAAATAAAGAAGAAAATGAGGTAAGTCTTCTTTATTTATGTAAAGAAGAGTTAGTCACTAGTATTGAAGAATTACATGATAAATATGTTGAGAAATTAAAAAGGCTTACAAAAACTAATGAAGATTTGTATGCTAAATTGAATGATCTTACTTTTCAAAAGGATAGTCTTATGTCTGAAAAAGCTACTTTAAAATCATCTATTAGTGATTGCAATATTAAGTTGCTTGCTCTAGAAACCAACAATAATTTTCTTTGTCAAGAAAAGGTTGAATTTCTTGCTAAGATAAATGATCTTCAAACTCAACCTATTCTATGTACTCATTTGGATTATGATGTTTTTTTGAGGAAGGACGGGGAAACCTATGATTGGGGTCCCCCGTGGACTATTAATTAGCTAAATCAAGGTTTACAAGGTTAAAAAAACTAACAGGAAAAGACTGAGAGAAATAAAACCTATCTACTTGTCTTCTGTGGGCATAGTTGGCAGCTTCATGAGCTACCCTATTACCTAGTCGATTAACATAATTAAAGCTACAAAATGAAAACAACTGCTTCAAAGAGAAGATATCTTCGGTAATGGCTCCTAGGTAGTCCCTCTGTGGCTCATCTTTGGTGCATGCTTGGATGACCTCCATGGAGTCAGATTCCACCTCTACCTGCTCTACTCCTTCCTTGCTCGCCCACAACAATGCTACCCTCACTTCCAGTGCCTCAGTCAGGGCCACCTCCTTTCCCGTACTCACTTTCTCCCCCGCCACACCGAGCAGCCTCCCTGCTGTGTCTCTTACCACCAGCCCGATGCTTGCCATGCTGTCATCTCCACATGACCCATCCACGTTTAGCTTGTATCTTCCTTCTGCTGGCGCCCTCCATCCCATCCGCCCACAACCAATTCCCTCCTACGCACTACTCATGACACGGTGGTGTTGGCCGCCACTCATACGCACCGTAGTCAGTGCGCAACGGTAGAGAAAGCTACTATGCACATCTCCACTTTGGAAGACATGTATGCACCTCCCCATCCATACCACCCACATAGAAGCCACAATCGATTCATCTTCCTGTGACGACGACCTCTCCAAAGTAGTCTTCATGGACGTGATCACTTCCTCATCTTTGATGTCCTCCACCCAATCTTGCACTTCCATGGTCATTTGCTCCCATACCTCTGTGGCGTTTGGGCACCTAAACAACATGTGAGGTATGGTCTCCTTATCTGTCATGCATAACATGCACGTGCCGTATGGTATACAATGTCTATCAAAGAGTCTCCCTCTTGTAGCTAACCCTCCCGTGCATATCCTCCATAAGAAGTGGGCTGTTTTTGGACTCCAGCCGGCTTGCCAAATCTTCCTCCACATCCCATCTCCTTGTTGGGCGTTATACTTTCTAGCTTCCTCCTTACCCAACATTCCCAACCAATAAGCTGAGCGGACCGTGAATTCCCCCTTACTTAAGGGCCACCACATCAAGATATCACTAGATCTTCTGAAGCTATGCTGAATGGCGCATATCCTCTTGACATAGCTTTCTGGAAAGTACTCTCTAACTTGATTCTCATCCCACCAGGCACCATCCTCTGTCATGAGATCTCAGACTTTATTGTATTATGCATTCCCACCCTGGTTGAAGCAAGCGAGAGTGTTATTTGCCTTTGGTATCCAGTGGTCCTCCCAAATATTTTTATCTGCCCTATCTCCCATTCTCCACTGCGTTCCTTCTTTAAGAAGGGCTTTTGTTCCCCACAGACTTCTCCAAGTGTAGTTTGGGTCATAGCCTCGTCTAGCTTCCCAAATAGTCATCCTGGGGAAGTATCTAGCTTTGAGAACTTTTGTCACAAGAGCCTCCGGGTGATTTGCCAACCGCCATAGCTGTCTCGCCAAGAGAGCTTGGTTGAAATTATGAAAATCTCTAAAACCAAGTCCCCCTGTCTCTTTGGCCTGCATAAATTACTCCAGCTCATCCATGACATTTTCCTCTCTTTGTCCTTTGCCCCCACCAGAATCTGGATATAATTCTTTGGATCTCATCTATAGTACCCGCCGGTAGCTGGAAGATGCTCATAACATACATCGGGATAGCCCGAGCCACTGCTTTGATGAGAACCTCCCTACCTAGTTTAGATAATAGATTTTCCGACTAGCCTTGAAGCTTTTTCCAGATCTACTCCTTAATGAAACTGAACACTTGCTTTTAGACCTACCCATGGCTGTAGGTAGGCCTAAATATCTGGCATGATGGTCTACCTCTCTCACACCTAAAAGATTTTTCAACTCCTCATGCTTTTCGGCCTCCACTCCCTTACTGAAAACAACCTCTGTCTTTGTAAAATTGATCTTCTGTCCGGATGCCTGTTCCTATTGGATGATAATTTTAGCTATCTTCAGGCACTCTACATTGGTTGCTTTAGCAAAAAGAATACTATCGTCTCCAAAGAAAAGGTGTGAGATGTGTGGCGCTCCCCTACTCGGTTTGATACCGTGTAATAAGTTGTCACGGGCAACAATGACTAGCAAAGTAGAAAAAGCTTCCGCACACAAAAGAAAAAGATAGGGGGAAAGAGGGTCTCCCTGGTGAAGTCCACGTGCTAGTTTTGTGCTTTTGGTTCAGTCTCTGTTGATGGCAAATGTATGCTGGACTGAAGTAATGCAATCTCAGATTTTACTTCTCCACTTCACACCGAAACCCATCCTCTCCATGACAAAGCTCAGAAAATCCCACTCCACTCTATCATAGGCCTTAGACATGTCTAACTTCAAAGCAAGGATGCCTTTTTTCCTTCCTTTATCCCTCTTCATAGTATGGAAAAGTTCATAAGAAATCAGTGCATTGTCCATTATCATTCTTCTCGGGACGAAGGCACTTTGATTTTCTGAAATAACGTTGTCCATGAGAGGTTTTAGCATGTTTGTCATCACCTTAGAAGCAATTTTTTATACCACATTACATAGGCTAATGGGTCCAAACTCTTCCATTGTCTTAGGCTTTTCTGTCTTCAGGATGAGAACCACCAGGGTATTATTCACATCACTTATGCTATGCTCTCCTTTCCACCACCCTTTAATGTAGTTTGCTACATCCTTCCCTACAATGTTCCAATATTTTTGATAGAACATTACCTTCATACCATCCAGTCCTGGCGCTTTGTTTGGGTGCATTTGTTTTAATGCTATCTAGATTTCCTCATCAATGATATCACTCTCTAGTTCCCCCCTTTGTTCCTCCAAAATCATCTCCCTTATGCCCTTAGTTGCCTCTTCAAATCCCATAGGATTACTAGTCTGAAAAAGCTTCGAGAAGTAGCTCAGAATGATATTCGTGATCTCACTCTCTTGTGATCTTATAACTTACTATTCATCTTCAATGCCTTCTATCCAGTTCCTGCATCTTCTATTTGTGGCCTTTTGATGAAAGTATGCAGTGTTATAGTCACCCTCCTTAAGTTCTTTTACTCATGCCTGGGCAACCCAATACTCCTCATTCTTCTGTAGCCAATATTGTAATTCTTTTGATGTCTCCTCTGCCATATTAAGATTTGAATGATTCGGGGGAAGAGCTTGTAGTCTCTTTAAATCATTCTCTAACTCTTTAATCTTTCATCTCCTTTCACCAAATTTTTCCACAGCCCATTCTCTAAGTTTTCCTTTGCACCTCAGAAGCTTGGTATTAAGGTCAACTCCTTCTTCATTCTCCCATGCCTCCTTGATAGCTTTTCCACAGTCCTCTTCTCCCATCCACATAGGTTCAAAAGTGAAGTATTCCTTCCTCTTTTTCTTTGCGCCGGCCCTATTGTCCGCCTTTAGGATGATGGGTGGATGGTCAGACTCATAGATGGGAAGATGGAACACCTTGGAATACATAAAAAGATTTCTCCACTCAAGCTCAGGTAAAAACCTATCAAGCCTCTCCTTTACCAGCATTCTTTCAGACAACCCCCTCTTACCAGCATTCTTTCAGACAACCCCCTCTTCCACGTGAAGATGTTTCCTTCAAAGCCCACATCAATCAGTCTGCAATCATCTATGGTATCTCGGAAATTCTGCATGAACTTCTCTTCTTTTGGCGGTCCCCCTTATTTTTCAGTGTTGGAGACGATCTCATTGAAGTCCCCAAAGAAAATCATAGGTTCCTCTGCCTCATTCTTTAAATTTCTCATAAGTTCCCAGGTCTTAATTTTACTTGGCTAATCCGCCCAACCATATATCCCAATTGATCTCCACCTATTTCCACTGTCATCCTTGACTAAACCTGATCTATATCCCAATCGATCTCCACCTATTGACACATGCCTGTTGGAGTAGTTGAGAATATCCACGCTAGCATCCTTCCACCAGAATCCAATTCCACCTGCCCTACCATTGCTTGCTAAGAACATCCCATCAGTAACGCCACAACTTATTTTAACCTCCTCCAGTTTTTTCTCTGTAAACATAGTTTCTACAACAAAAACTATGTTTGGGCACTCTCTCCAGATCCATGACCGGAGACCCTTGCTCGTGTTAGGGTCGCCCAATCCCTGACAGTTCCAGTTGAAGATTTTCATTGGCCTTCGCGGGATTGGACTCCGCCAATCGCCGCTACTTGAGTCATGATGACCCCATCTCTGTCTGGTGCACCCACACTATCTCTCTTTGGTCTTTTCTCTCCCTCTCTTGTATTGGCTGATCATACATTTCCATATCACATAGTTCCACACCTATGCCCCTTTTTCCTTTTGTTTGTTCCCACACCACTTCCTCTTCAAGAATGCCCAGACGTGCACCCCTGCTCATAGTGTAGACCCATGGTTGGTGTTTTTTCTTGCCCCAAATTTGTGTGTGCCCATGTTTCATCTTTAACCCTGCTTCTTTCTTTCTTTGTGCCCGGGTGATGGCTCTCCTTTCCCCTTGGTTTTAGCATGTATCCCCCTTATCATGATGCTTTGTTTCCCCCTATGTAAGCTCACCATAGCTCACCCAGCCTCCTTGCGTCTTCCATGACTGATCATTGACTTGCTGGTCACGATCTTCATGCCCATTGTTGTCTTTCCGTCGTAGTTCTTGCTGTTGTGACTTCCCTACTTGTGATCTTGGGTTCTCCGGCCATTGATGGCGTTCCTTCTTCTGAGTGCTCGCTTGGCTATCAAGACTTTCCTCCACTATCTCATCATTTTCTGACTCAGGCACTTCCTCTATAATCTGCTTGTTCCCTTATAGCGCTTTCAACTATGCCATCGTATACCTTGTTGTCATCCTCTCGACCATGATCATTCGGCCACTGCACCTATTGTCCCTGGCCGGCATGTCCCCCGACATCCTCTCCTCCTCCCTCTCCCCTTGCTCCCATATCCTTCTTTGTCCACCACCGTTGTCTTTCCTTCACCTTCCCGTCTAACCTATTTTCCCTGTTCTTCCCTCTCATTGTCTTCTTTCCTGCCTTCCCATCGGCCCTGGCTCCCGTTCCCTCCCCACAGCCGGTTGCCTCTTACAATTTGCCTTCCCGTGATGCTTCTCCTGTCGCTTTCCCCATCCATCATGCTTGACGTCCTTCCCCCATCCCGTGCCCTAAATATAAGCTTTCGCCTCACCTTCCCCTTCTCCCCTTCTTGTGCTCCCTCCGTCCTATGCTGCTTCCAAGGGGACGCTCGCATCGAGTTCCCCCACCTCTACTGATGCTCGCCATCTTCCTCATTATTCAAGCAATCACGTCCCACGTGCCCTAATATGCTGCATGAAAAGCAGAAGTTCGATAATCTCTCGTACTTCACCTCCAGTTCCACGATAGTGCCCCCCTTAACCCTGATTTCCAACACCCTCTTTAAGGGTTTTGAAACTTCCAGCATGACTCAGACGTGGAGGGATGAGTCCCACCCCAGACCATCCGTGTCCGTTGCGATCACCTCCCCTATCCTCCCCGCAGTGTCACGGATTGTAGCTTCTGCTCTGTACCCCAATGGAACGCCGTAGAGGCATACCTAAAATAGGCAGTTGTTGACGATGATGCTTCCCGAATCCTCCTCCTTGCACACCTCCTTGAAGAGCAGTTATCTCCCATCGAAATTCCACGATGCTCCTTCAATCACCCGCTGCTTGTCTCTCCAGTGGGTGAACTTCATAATGAACATATCGCCTTTGAGTTGCTTGAAGTCGACCTTCTCCCACAGGTTCCATGCCTGGGACAGTGTCCTCTCCAACGCCATAAAATTGTAGGACCGGTCGGTGAGCAGACGCCCCACCAGCGCAAGCGTAGTGTGGTCTTCCTCCTCATCGCCGCTTCCCACCGGTTGCACGTCAATCGGCTCTTCCTCCTCCTCTGTTGAACTGAGGCCCACGTAACGCTCCGCCAGATCCGCTGCCATCCTAAGACGGAACCCAAAGCACTAACCAGACACTTGAACCTGTAAGAAGAGAACCCTAGAAAGGGTGGAGGACGTCCACGACCTGAGCTCTAATCGCCAGAGTGACCAGACGCAGGGGGACGGGTTTTGGATTATGATGTTATTGTCAAAGAAAGAGATAGTGTGTTATTCAATTTAGATCAAGAAAAGTTAGACATTAAAAGGAAAATGGATGAAATTGCTAAGTTGCAAAAACATATTAGTAGCTTGAAAGACAATGACATTCTTGATTAAATCCTAGAAAGGTTAGCTGGTCAAATTGGGAGGACAGGACTAGGCTATGTACCAAAAAAGAAATCCTACCAAAATCCTAGAACTATAAAAACACAAAAACCCAAAACCAAGGTCATGTATGTGCCTAAAGACAATCTAGCAAAAAAGTGAAAGGAAATTGATTCTATTTGCTTTCATTATTGTTTACATCTTGGTCATTATTCATTCTCTTGCACATACAAGAAAAAGTATGTTGACTTGGTTTGGGTTCGAAAAACTCCAACTTAGAAATGTTGGACATATTAGTTGAGATTTGACCTAAGCTTCACCTTGAAATTTATAATGTATTATCTCAAGTGTATTGATCGTGAACTTGTACATCTTTGTATATTTTGTTTGCTTAATTGTGATATCCAAAAATAATGGGATGATACGTTTACATTAGAAATATTGAAATCACTGAAACTGCACAAAACTTTGTCCCGGTCGACAAAATGCTCGACCAAGATCTCTTCCATTAGAAAAAATGTTCAACCGAAGGTAGTTTGTCAACATTGGTTTTATTGGCAAACCTTCCCGATCCACAAATAGTTTAACTGAGAGTTTTTCCGATTGAAGAAAAGATCGACAGGGAATAGTTCTGTCTGAAATTGTTGCTATTAAAATCATTTAATTGAAATCAATACTTGACGGTTAGAAAATACTTTTCATTCTGATTCATATATACACAAAATAACAAAAATCATTCATAACCAAAAGAACCACTATATGGGTACCAAAATTTTTCTACTTTGCAGGTTTGGATGGTCTATAGAAACCGAGACAATCGACCTTTTATACACTTGAAGGGAAAGTAAAATTTCAAAGGTAAAACTATTGCCATAGTTAATGTCAGTACAAATTTTAAATGTGTCAAAGAACTAAATCATAAGTGATATGACAACGGTTATGATTCATAGGAAAACATCAAAATTGTTGATAAAGGAAAAATAATTGTTAAACCTCTTAATTATCTTGATACTATTTGCAAATAATGTGTTGTTTATGGAATGGAAAGATTGTTCATGCAAAAAAGTTTCCTAGAAAATAATCATTACCTAAACTTTCTTTTGATAAATCTAAGATTTATGGAGAGCAAAAGTAAGATCTCTTTTCAAAACTAAAATTTTGCTAGAACTCAATTGAAATTGTATCTATATGTGGACGGTTGTCTTCTCTTCAACAAAAGATGAATTCGATCTTAAGACACAAAAAAGGACTCATCTTAGAATATTCCAAATCTAGCAAATCATATAGGATTTATAAGTTTACATCTTAGAGAAATGAAGAATAAATGATGATTATATCCATCAAACTTAAGACTTAGTCATATCCTAAAAGAAGTTGATTATTGGATGATTTATATGAGCTTAAACAAAGCATAAGTTTCAACTCCTAGACGCAAAAGCAAACATTCAATTGGAACTATGTGGACATGATGAAATAAATAAAGCTTGGATATAATGAAAGGAAATAGACTTTGATATGACTCGTGTATTAATAGGTTAGACTTGAGGTCATAAGGACATCAAAATCTTCAAATGGATGTAAAAATAAAAGGATAATAAAAAGTGAGATCTATGACTTGAAACAAAATTGAATATGCATACAAAAATAAGTTGAATAGTCACTTATGTCAATAAAATATTATATCTTGTCTCATAAAGCTGTGTTAATGGGATATCTGCAGAAATGCCTCTTGATTGAAAAGGAGTTTGACCGAGGGGCGCCCCAGTCAAAGTCATGGTCGACTGAAAATAAGCTTGACAAAAATGCTTATTTTTAAATCAAAACATTCACCTACATCCAACATTAGTATATTAAATCTATAAAATACTTAGAATAAGAGAATTTTTTAAGATAGTGCAAGAAACAAGATTTCTTATAAAAATTGACCCATATTCTTTCTTCATCAATAGATTTTAAGGTTGGTTATGATTTGAAATATCTTAGTATTTGTAAGCTCACTTTTGTTATGAGATTTAGGGGGAGCTCACAAAATTCTTGAATATAATGTATAGCTTTCTCTTAATTGAATTCTCTACACCAATTAGGGCTTAACATCCATTGTATTTGGTTAGAGATACATTTATGGATTCCATTATGAGCCTAAAAAATCTCATATCATTTCAGGGCTTAACATCCCTTGCAAATGGTTGAGAAATTAATAACATCCCACCATGATCCTAAATAAATCTCATATCATTTCAGGGCTTAACATCCCTTGCAAATAATTGAGAAATTAATCTTGGTTTTTAATTTGTGGCTAATTTTGAAATTCTTTTTGAAGAAAAACATATAAGAGGGAGTAATCAATTAAGGGGGAGTCTTATTGACTTACACATATGATTATATGGTTATCTTTTTTGAAATGACAAAGGGGGAGAAATAATATAAAACAAAATAAATGAGTTTCATGCTCTCTTGGGTTAACATTAATTGAAGCTATATTCCTTAAGATATGGATACTATGTTCCATATCTCTTTAGGAATAATTAGCACACATTTTATGAAAACAAGAAAATGATCTTCATCTCACATAAATCTTAGGTATGAAACTCATCTCATTTAAATCTTTTTAATTATATTTTAGAAATATTTGTCATCTTCAAAAAGGGGGAGATTGTTGGCTAAATTGGACATTAATATACCCTTTGTTTTGATGATGATAAAAATTTCACACATGTGAATCTGACATGTTATTTGAGCATTCAGGGTTCAAAGAAATAATGAAATCCTACAAAGAGGGAAAATGAAGATCAATGCAAATTTTAGATCAAATGTGATTAATTGTATAAATATTCATGATTGTACTCAAATGTGAACACGTGTACAAAAATATAATGTACAAGTACTTAGACATCATGTAAATCAAGTGTTACATCTTCCCTACCCTCTAATAACCCTTAGATAGATTTCCTCTAAAGTTAGAGTCACCAACACACATTGAAACACACACTTAGTAGGTGATTAAAAAGTCTAAAATAGGGACACACTCGGTCGAAGAAATTGTCGACCAAAACACACTCGGTCGAAGTTATTGTCGACCGAGATCCACCTCAGTTAAAATTGTGAGCATTGTTCAACAACTTACACAATTGTGCTCTAAAATAGTCTTTGGTCAAAAATAACCTCGATCGAGTAAGGAACGGTCTAAAGCTTGCGACCGTTAGACTAAGTGGTTGGTAGTTGGGAGTTGAAAATAGACGTTGCAACACTTTTGTCTTTAAACCCAGGCTCAATTGAAGAAAATCTTGACCGAGATGTTGGCTAAATTGGACATTATTATAATCCCTTTATTTTGATAATGACAAACATTTCTTTCTTGTGGATCTAACGTGCTACTTTAGTATTTCAGGAACAAGGTTGATGACAAAGTTTTAGAAGATCTACATGCTTAAATTGCTTTATTTTTATGATTGTAATCAAATGTAAACCTGCACAAATATATAATGTACAAGTACTTAGATATCATGTAAATCAAGCATTTATATCTTCCCTCTCCACACACAACACTTAGATATGTCATCCCTAAGTGAGCATCACAATTGCACATTCATTTCTTACACTTAGCATATGAGTTAAAGTTTTGAAACAGAGTTTGTCTCGATCGACACACTTCTCAACCGAGATACTCTCGGTCGAACATTTTCTCGACTGAGAAACTCCCGAGTCTAAAGCACAAACATCTTTGCATAACCTGCTAAAAGCCATCACAGAGAAAGGCTCGATCAAACTTTACTTCGACCGAGACTGTGTCTCGAGAAGGTTCTATAGCCGTTAGACTTAGTTCTATAGCCATTAGACTTAGTGGGAAAATGGTGGTTGGGAGTTGAGTTGAACGTTGCTCCAGACTTACCCTCGGTTGACAAATTCCTTGACCGAGAGACACTCGGTCGACAAACTTCTTGACCAAGAAGGTTTCTGTCTGCACTTTTCAAAATTAATTATCTAGCCATTACAAATGCAATTAGTGGATATCTAATGGCTAGTTGAGCACTAAGAACACTCTTGAAGGTGTCTAGAACGTCCCCAAGCATTAGCAAACCACTCCTATAAATAGGACAGCCATAGGACACCTCAATACATAACTTGCATACACAATTACACTTGAGATTCAATCCTTGTGAGAAAATAAGCTGAGCTACACTTGCAATTTGTTTTCCTTGAGCTCTACATTAGTGTCCTATAGGATGATATCTCCTATCCACTATACATCCACATCCATCCACTTTGGTTAGGAGATCAAATGCTTGATATAGGATCAAAGCGTTGTACTCAATTGGTAACTTTGTTTCTTTCTTCCAATCTTGTTCCTTTTATTGTTTTTTGTTCTCCTTTGCTGCTCCTAGGTTGGAGGCTGTGGAAAGAAGGTTGTTGGAGGTTCTTCAGGTGGTGAAGGTAGCTCAGCGGACTTTGGATTACTTCTAGAAGGTCTCAACAAGAAGCTACTTCAAGGAGGAAGGCTACTTCAAGGGGGAGCTTGAAGTTACTTCAAGTGAAGGCTACTTCACGGTTGGTGAGACGACTTCGGGGTGAAGGTTGTCTAAAGGGTGGTGAAGGTGTTTGTAATTTTATGTAACCTCCTTGTGAGGTAATAAAATTCAAATACTTTCAAAATCTCGGTTGGGAACAACCGTGTAGTGGACTGACTCCCTTAATTTTTGCTAAGGGTGGAACCACTCTAAGCGTCGTGTCTCTTTCTCCAATATTTTTGTGGTTGTTTGTTAAATTAATTTTAAAAATATCATAAAACCCTATTCACCCCTCATCTAGTGGTTTTTCAATTGGTATCAGAGCAGGCTTTAAGGAGCTCTAATCGAGTCTTGAAGAAAATGGGTGATGGGGTACTAAACAATATCAACTTGGAAGGAACACTCGTAGCTCGGCCTCCACCATTTGATGGCACCAACTACACCTATTGGAAGAGGAGGATGCAATTCTACTTTCAAGGGATAAGCTGGGATCTATGGAAAATGGTCTCAAATGCCTACACTCTTCCTCAAATGGAGTATGCTACATGGGATGCTAATACGGTAAAGCTAGCCCAATTAAATGCAAAATCTGTAAGTATCCTTTATTGTTCAATCTCCGTAGGCGAGTTTAATAGAATATCTAATTGTGAAACTACATATGAAATATGGCATAGACTCTCTATTACTTATGAAGGAACTGTTCAAGTAAAGAATTCCAAAATTAGTATGCTTAAACAAAAGTTTGAACATTTTTGTATGGAACCATATGAGTCTATTAGTGAAATGTATGCAAAGTTTTCTTCTATTGTTTATGGGTTGAATGCATTAGGTAAATCCATTAGTGAAGAGGATCAAGAATCAAAGATTCTTAGGTGCTTGCCTCCAAAGTACAAACCAAAGGTGACGGCCATTGAAGAAGCCAATGATATCACTACATTAAGGATGGAACAACTCATTGGAAACTTGGAGGCTCATGAAGCTACCCTTGAAGAAGAAGAAAGATTGGCGGCTGAACACAAAAAGGAGAAAAGAAAGGACATTGCATTCAAAGCATCAACCAAGAATAGTCATGACACAAGTGAAGAAGATAGTGAAGAAGAAACACTCATTGTAAATGGTAAGCAATATAGAAGTTTTAAAACTAACAAAATTCCTAGTGTTTCTTCCTCCAGGTGCTTTGAATGTGGCAAAAAGGGACATTTAAAAGGTGATTGTCCCAAATTTAAGAAGGGAAAGAAATCTTCTCACAAGAAGAAAGAAAAAGCCTACAAAGCTGCATGGGATGATTCAAGTGATGATAGCGAAGATGGAGAAAAAGAAGTAGAGTGCCTAATTGCTACAACAAATGAAGAAGAAGAAGAGGTAAGCCTTTTTTATTTTCCAAAAGAAGATCTAATTGCTAGTCTTCAAGATACACATGACAAATATGTTGATTGCAAAAAGAAACTAAAGAAAGCTACTAAAACTAATGAGGATTTATATGCTAAATTAAATAATCTTTCTTTTGAAAAGGATAGTATTGTTTCTGAAAACTTTACCTTGAAATCATCTTTAAATGATTGCAATATGAAGTTGCTTACTTTAGAAACAAACCATGACCTTCTTTCTCAAGAAAAGGTCAATTTGCTTGCAAAACTACATAATTTTCAGACTCAACCTATCCTATGTAATCATCTAGATTATGATGCTATTGTTAAAGAAAGAGATGCTTTGCAATCTGATCTAGATCAAGAAAAGTTAGATATCCAAAAGAAAATGGATGAGATTGCTAAATTACAAAGAGAAATTAGTAGCTTGAGAAACAATGATGTTTTGGATAAGATTCTAGAAAATTCTTCTAGTTATAATGGAAGAAGAGGTTTAGGATATGTTCCAAAAGAAAACTCTTATCAACCTAAACCTAGGAGAACTCAAGAAACCAAGACCAAGATCATATTTGTACCCAAGAACATAACTCAAAATCCTAGAAAGAGATATGAAATTGACTCCATTTGTTATCACTATTGCTTGCATCTTGGACATTACTCCTTCTCATGCCCATACAAGAAAAGGGATGATGATCTAGTTTGGGTTCCTAAAACTTAGAGATTTGAATTTTATTAGTTGATATTTGACCTAAAAAGTTACTTTGATATTCAAATGTATTATCTCAACAAAAATGAGCTTTAACTTTCATATTCTTGCAAAATTGTATTAGAAGTGCCTTATGTTTTGCTTGCAAATAATTGCTGAAAAATAATACAGAAACACACTCGGTCGAGAAAATATTCGACCGAGACACTGTCGGTCGAGAAGTAGTCGACCGAGCAGGTTACTGTTTTAAGTCTGCAAAAACCTGATAAAACCTGTAAAAACAGCAGAAAACTCGGTCAAGAAAATCTTCGACCGAGATATATTCGATCGAAGAATAGTTCGACTGACTCAAGTCCTGCTGAACCTATTTGATTGATTCAATTTGCTATCAATATACCTAACTGTGATTATTAGTAGGATTAAAGGAAACCTTTTGAAGAAAGAACTTTGAGTCAAATTTGTCAAATCAAAACATATTGATAGTCTTGCATCATAAAATTGAGAGATAATGTATATGATGTTCTTACCCAAATTGCAGCAAATAATGTTGCTTACAAAGATTAATGATGCTGATTGAAAATCTATATTCTTACTGCAACTGGACATGCTTTATGAGTCATTACAACTATTGCAAGCTCACATACTATCAAAAGTTTGATTAAATATCATAATCCACATGGTTTGTCCTAAAGTATTCCTTAGTTTATCTATATAGAAATCATGTGTCTTGAAATTTGCTTTTAAATGATCATGATCATTGTATTTCATGAAATTATAGATATGCTTCTATTGTTCTATCATGATCATTGTATTACGGATATGCCTTTACCGTTTCACCATGATCATTGTGTTTCATCTTTTACTTAGTTTGCCTAAAATAATCTTTGATCAATATATATATATATATATATATATATATATATATATATATATATATATATAAACCATGAATGGATATTGTTTTCAAAATGATCATCGTGATTCAGCTCATTACATATAAAGATGATGTTATCATTGAAAATTCCATTTTTGCATTAAGGTAAATCTCTATGGCACAAATGCATCTTGACATATTAGTTAAATGATTATCTTGTTCTTAGCTTATGGAAAATGATATCATCCTTGTTATACATGAATACTTTTTATATGATATTCTATAAGCTATGTTTCAAATATTCAATCAAGTGGATCATTGTGAATGCTTAAACTGGAAATCTACAGAAATTGCCTCTCGATTGAAAAAAAATAAATCGAGGGGCGCCCAGGTCGAAGTCATGGTCGAACTACAATAAGCTTGACAAAATGCTTAATTGTAAATCATTTCCTTGCACTTAATCTTAGTATATTGAAAACAAGATTTTAGTGCATAGTTCTCATAAAGGTTAACTTATTATGATCTAATGCTTATTGTGACCTTAGAATACTTAAATTATCTTGATCATAAGATTAAGGGGGATCTCACAAAAACTATCTTGACTATAAGATTAAGAAGGAGTTCACAAAACTTTGTAAACATCATAAAGGAAATTTGAAACTAGTTATGATCTTAGTATCTTTAAAGTAATCTTGGAGTCTACAATATTTATGAATATAATGTATATCTTGTCCTTAATGGAATTCTCTAAACAAATTAGGGCTTAACATCTCATGCATTTGGTTAAAGATACATTCATTGATTCTACTATAAGCTTAAAAGAATGTCATATCATTTCAGGGCTTAACATCCCTTGTAAATGATTGAGAAACGATTAAATATATTCATGAGCTTAAAGTATTCTCATGTCATTTTCAGGGCTTAACATCCCTTGTAAAATGGATGAGAAATCAATATATGTATCCATCATGAACCTAAATGGATCTCATATCATTTTCAGGGCTTAACATCCCTTGTAAAATGGATGAGAAATCAAAACACATATGTCTTGAATCTAAAAGGATCTCATATCATTTCAAGGCTTAACATCCTTTGCAAATGATTGAGAAATAAACTGTGGCTAAAGTTGACTTAAAAATAAGTGGTTTGCTTTGAGTATCAAATTATCAAATTAAGGGGGAGAAATAAAAGTCATAATTAATGTTTAGCTTGGTTATCTTTTTTAAATGACAAAGGGGGAGAAATAATATAAAATCAATAACATAAAGTAAAATGAGTTTCACAATCTCTTGGCTAGCACATACTTGCAAATAAAAGAATGGCTGCAAAAGGTAAACTTTAGGTATGAAACTCATATGATTTATATTTTGGAAATGTTTGTCATCTTCAAAAAGGGGGAGATTGTTGGCTAAATTGTACATTATTATAATCCCTTTGTTTTGATAATGACAACCATTTATTTCTTGTGGATCTAACATGCTACTTGAGTATTTTAGGAACAAGGTGGATGACAATGTTTTGGAAGATCTACATGCTTAAATTGCTTTATTTTCATGATTGTAATCGAATGTAAACTTGTACAAATATATAATGTACAAGTACTTAGATATCATGTAAATCAAGAGTTTAGATCTTCCCTATCCACACACAACACTTAAATAGGTCATCCCTAAGTGAGCATCACAATTGCACATTCATTTCTTACACTTAGCATATGAGTTAAAGTTTTGAAATAGAGTTTGTCTCGGTCGACACCCTTCTCGACCGAGATACTCTTGGTCGAACATTTTCTCAACTGAGAAACTCCCAAGTCTAAAGCACGAACACCTTTGCATAACCTGCTAAAAGACATCATAGAGAAAGCCTCGGTCAAACTTTACTTCAACCAAGACTGTGTCTCAAGCAGGTTCTATAGCCATTAGACTTAGTTCTATAACCGTTAGACTTAGTGGAAAAAAGGTGGTTGGGAGTTGAGTTGAACGTTGCTCCAGACTTACCCTCGGTCGAAAAATTCCTCGACCAAGAGACACTCGGTCGACAAACTTCTCGACCGAGAAGGTTTCTGTCTGCACTTTTTAGAATTAATTAATTAGTTGTTACAAATGCAATTAGTGGATATCTAAAGGCTAGTAGAGCACTAAGAACACCCTAGAAGGTGTCTAGAATGTCCCCAAGCATTATCACACCACTCCTATAAATAGGACAGCCATAGGACACCTCAATACATAACTTGCATACACAATTACACTTGAGATTCAATCCTTGTGAGCAAACAAGCTGAGCTACACTTGCAATATGTTTTCCTTGAGCTCTATATTAGTGTCCTATAGGATGATATCTCCTATCCACTATACATCCACGTCCATCCACTTTGGTTAGGAGATCAAACACTTGATATAGGATCAAAGCGTTGTACTCAATTGGTAACTTTGTTTCTTTCTTCCAATCTTGTTCCTTTTATTGTGTTTTGTTCTCCTTTGCTACTCCTAGGTTGGAGGCTGTGGAAAGGAGGTTGTTGGAGCTTCTTCAGGTGGTGAAGGTAGCTCGGAGGACTTTGGACTACTTCTAGAAGGTCTCAACTGGAAGCTACTTCAAGGAGGAAGGCTACTTCAAGGGGGAGCTTGAAGTTACTTCAAGTGAAGGCTGCTTCAAGGTTGGTGAGATGACTTCAGGGTGAAGGCTGTCCAAAGGGTGAAGAAGGTGTTTGTAATTTTATGTAACATCCTTGCAAGGTAACAAAATTCAAATACTTTCAAAATCCTGGTTGGGAACAACCGGGTAGTGGACTGACTCCCTTAGTTTTTGCTAAGGGTGGAACCACTCTAAGCGTCGTGTCTCCTTCTCCAATAATTTTGTGGTTGTTTGTTAAATTAATTTTAAAAATATCATAAAACCCTATTCACCCCCCCTCTAGTGGTTTTTCATGAGACATAGTTCAGTCGACCAAATTGTCGACACAGAAGGATTCTAGATTGTTCTTTTCAAGCACGAACAAATTAGCAATTTCTAGCCAACAAATGTACATTGAACGGCTAGTTAAGCACTAAGAACACTCTAGACACTCCCTACAACGTCCCTAATCACTTGTAAACCATTTCTATAAATAGGAGAGGCCTTAGGAAACTAAAATCACCATTTTCATACACAAAACCAAGCTACACTTGAGCATCCACTATTGAGAGCAACAAAGCTAGAATTCATTTGCCATCTTCATCCTTGTGCTCTAGAGTTGTGTCCTATAGTTACAATCTCCTAGCCACCACATATAGCCACGTACATCCTATGTGGATAGGAGATCTAAACATTTGATATAGGATCAAAGATCTGTACTTCATTGGATAAGCATTTTCTTTCTTCCAATCTATTTCTTCTATATTTTGTTTTGTTCTCCTGGACTACTCCAAGGGTTGGAGGCTGTTGAAAGGTGGTTTCTTGGTGCTACTTCAACAAGTGAAGGCTTCTCCAAGGTGTGCTTGATATTTCATCAAGAAGGCTATTTTAAAGGAGGTTGGAGCTACTTCTAGGTGAAGGCTATCTCAAGGTGATGGAGCTACTTCAAAGTGGTGAAGGCTGCTCCTAGGATTGCTCGTGGTTACTTCAAGAAGATTACTTCATGGGGGTTGAGGCTACTTCAAGGTGAAGGCTACTTCAAGTGGAAGATGATTGTATTTTATGTAACATCCTTGCGAGGTAATAAAATAAATCGCTTTGAAACTCCCAATTGGAAATAATTGGGTAGTGTACTGAAAACCTTTGATTCAAAGGTTGGAACCACTCAAAATTGAAGTGTCTTCCTTGTTTTCGCCTCCTTTGGTTGAGTGATTTAATTGTTTCAATTAGATTTAAATTATCCAAAAATAGCTCTATTCACCCCATGTAGATCTTTTAGATCGTTGCATGGATTAAACTCCCTTGGAACCGACTAGACTCGGTGCCCAAGTTCCTAGTTTATTCTGACTGGACTCCCTCACTACGGCCGACCACTCTCGGCATGTTAGCAGATCGAAACCGAATCACCTCACTATCCCTTGCTCATACTTCAGGGGGATAATAAGGTTTTCCTAGAGTTCTAGTCACGATTACAACAACCTAAACTTCCACAAATATAACAAACATGCAAAGCAAGTTGTCAATTTGCAAGGCAAGGAGATAAGCAAAACGATACTTTATTTAGCAATAGTATTATTGAGTTTAGGTATGAGATAGAATAAAATACGGGATGTTGGGACTAGTCCCCATGCTCCAGCTTAAAATTCTACTCGCTCATGGCCAGAGATAGCAGTGGAAAGATAGAAAGAACAATAGAGGAGTCCATGACGCCTGGAGCAGGAAGACCAATATCTCCACTGTGGCAGCCACCTTCTTACTCCTTGATAGGGTTTGCGCTGCACAATGTGTCTTATAATCACTGACCAGAGACCCTTTTGAAGGGATGATAAGGGTTCCCTTTTATAGATGCATTCCTCTCTGCCAAAACCCTAATGATGACTTGTGTTCAAAGGAAGCTAATTGCATGGCACGTACTCAGTCCAATAGGCGACTTGTGTGGGTTACTCAATCTGTACCTCATGTTTGATTCTCTGGCGAACCAATGTGGGTTAAACTATAGTGAGTTGGATGCTAGGAACACCCGTCAAAATTGAAGAATCTGGAAGACTCTGGGTAGAGAGTGGCTCGAGTAGGGTGACCGGCGAAGGCGATCACTTAACTAGGTGATTGGAAGGTGGACAATAGAAAGCTTCTGGGTCCTTCCTTCCCTTAAGGCATGACATCATGAGGCCTTGACTGTCCATCTGGTCATTGAAGTATATTTTTGGCTGGTTCTGCATGAAAAATATATAAAGTGCATTAAAGCCCAGAATAGAGGAGATAATTGCATTTAAGTAATTCTAAAGCTAAAACTATAAAATCAAAACACAACAACCCCTAAAAAGTGAGTAAAATAGCATGCAAATATGGGTATAAATATACTCATCAAACTATCCTAAACTTAAACCTTTGCTCGTCCCGAGTAAAGAAAAATTAAAAGGGGAACAAAAAATAGATACTTGGATCTGGGATTCCTCTCGCAACTGAACATACTTTGTAGCTCCCTTCCACCAAATGCAATCAAGTGACCCTAGTCCTCGGGGTCATGTAGCCACACTTGGATATCCCTCGATTGGGGCTTGTTCCTCTATTCACTAGACTCCAGTACCTACAAAGAACTGATTTCATCTTAATAATACACTTGATCTATCCACACAAGGTAGCAGGGAGTACAAGTCAGGGTTGATTGGCTATTTTAGGGAAGTTTTGATAAGTCCACCAGGCATGAAAATTTGGACAAAAGGGGGATAAGAAGTCATGTCACAAACCCATTTCATTGGTCTCTCCTCTATATGACTGGATAACTTATCTGGAATTCATTTATTTTATTTGTCTCTCCTTTGTTTGACTCAATACTTTTATTCGTATGCGGTTACATAGAGCGCATGTGTTCTTTTGGGCTCATTGGCCTCTTTTGTTTATGCCATGTATGTAGAAAAAAATTGAGAATGAGATGTATTTTTGGTAGGGATGCCACCCCAAACTTAGGGTTTGGCATATAGTGGATTTTTTTTCTTTTTGTGGTTGGCGAAGAGATATGAAATGATGGAAGAAAGGTGGAAACAAGAGGTTGACTTGTGCTTTATTTTATTGCTGCATTGGGATCATATCATCATATTATATCATTTAATTCAGTTAATGTAGGGTAAAGAAGTTTTTATAAATTTTGTTGCAAGTCATGTTGGGGACACGTGCGGCTTGACCTTTCTAGATCTTTCTGCTTATAGTCATTTTCAAGGGGAAAGAATGCTCAATTGTTGTCATTGGGGCTTATATCTATTCAAGACATGTTTCTTTCTTAAAATTTACTTTTGCACGAGTTATCTCAAGATAAAGGGAGTAGTTCATTTATATATTTCCATTTTTTGCATACATTAAGTGGTCGGGTCAGTAAATTCCACAACTCACACAAAATAGAACAATTTTAAAATGGAAAACAAGACAAATGCAAATAAAAGATGGAGATAATTGGTTTGAGGATGAGATAGGGAAAGTTTAAAGTTGAAGTGGTGGAGAAGACATACCACCCACCCCGACCCACAAATTTTGAAAGTCTTCCTATCCTCAGGAAAACAGAAGTTAGAGATGAAGGGGATTTGAGGGAATGGATGACTCTCTTCATCCAAGAGCACACAATAGAAACCCTAGGAGTGGGTCGCTCTCCCATTGGCGAGGCCCTCCTCTGTATGTTGTTGTGGCCACCAATTTCCATGAGCCTCGTTTGGCAGAGGCGAGGGTGTTCATGGACCAACACCCCATTCTCCGCAACCTGCATCCAACAAATGCCTTATCTTGAGGGTGATAGCTTGCTCATCAAACAACTAGTTGTTGAGTGGATCTAGGTCTGGAATTGGTAGGCCATGCCACTATGTCAGGTTTATGAAGCGGTCTCCTTAGGGGACATAAGTGTCTTGGGAGTAGTAGAGTTATAGTTCTTGGTCTAATGGCCATGATATCTCTTCAGTCGCCGGAGCAGCAATTTTCAAATGTTGGAGTTTACTGTTGAGGTTTTTTTTGCTGATGCCATTGGTGCTGTCGTAAGGGGATGGGCATGGAAGTGTGTCCTTGTTTCTGATCTTCGTAAGCAAGATGTTTGTGCTTTATGACCTTACGCCTCGTTTCTTTTATAGCTGCAAAGTAGTGACTTTAGGGATACCTAAAAAGTTGGCGGTTATGAACCATGCATGCATTTGATAGCCACCTAGTCCATATAGATTACATGTCAGATCTTGGAAAGTCTCAATCACAACAATATATTATGGCAATGAATATTAACGATAAGATTGGGATAATAGAGGCTTCTATTTGCAAGAAACATTACTTCTCGTAAAGGATAAATACATGTTTATTTAAGAGAAGGAAATAAGATTTATTATGGAAAATAAAAGGAACTCATCTAGTAAGTGAGACACATCTTCATCATGCCACATATCCCATTCCCTACATCCTTATCAATTTGTAAGATTGTGAGATCTCATGCTGTCAAACAGACGACTTGGCGAAGGATTTGATGGACAAATGGTAATTTCTATCAAGAACTTGTCGCATCATACCAGCCATACATTAATCAAAATGGGTTGTTAAGAACATGGCCTTTGTTATTAAAATTTTGTGAAAAGAAAAGAAAAAAAGAAATGAAAATTGTGAAAATTAAAAGTGAAAAATCAAAAAGTTGGATTGCCTCCCAAGAAGGGTCCTGGTTTAACATCATGGAACTGTCCGATGATATCACATTACTCACATAGATTGTGTGAGTAGGGTTTACAAACCCTTGCCTTGTGAATATATATGTCTCGAATCATGGTTATATGAATTACATAACATGTTGTGGAGGTGGTCCTTGTTACCTCTGGGAATATTTTGGAAATCTGATTGTTGTGGTTCCAACTTACCTTACACTTTGAAAACTTCCATCAAGTTATGTACTTTCTTTAAATATTTGAGAACCTGATACTCATTTGTCTTCTTCCCTGGTCTTGGGATGAGTTTTCCAGGTTTAATGTCCACTAAGGATCACATGGTGTATAAGAATGGTCTCTTCAAAATTAGTGGAAACCAATTATCCTCTTTGATTTTCATCACCAAGAAATCGCATTAGACATAGGTGACATGTCTTAGCTTAACGAGAATGTCTTCAATTATTCCCAAGGGTTTTGTAACGGAT
This sequence comes from Alisma plantago-aquatica, assembly GCA_963693085.1. Taxonomy (NCBI): domain Eukaryota; kingdom Viridiplantae; phylum Streptophyta; class Magnoliopsida; order Alismatales; family Alismataceae; genus Alisma; species Alisma plantago-aquatica. The sequence continues at coordinate 581,952,353 of OY856410.1, forward strand.
GCATCAACTAGTTGAGTGGTTAAAGTTTTGGGAAGGAGATCAGTGAATTCAAGGCATTGACATAGAGTGTATGTCATAATGGATATGCTTGCGCCTAAATCAACAAGTCCCTTATGACGAGTTCGTCCCCTAAGAAACAATCCCAAATGAGCTAGGATATTTTTACTTTTAAGTCATCTGATTCTAAACTATATTAGACGACATTTATGCTAGTGTCATGGTCTGGCATTCCTCGATCATATACTTCCTAGGTAGAAGGGTCTTCATATATTTGCACCCGGTTGGAATTTTGACTTGTGCATCGAGGAGAAGATTGTTGATGTAGTGTCTTTAAATTTCATGAATATTTCATCCAACTTGGTGTTCTTGAGGAAAACCACATAGCGTACACCAAGCTTGTGCACATGTGCTTATCGATGGTCCAGAGTTGACTGCTCGTGCTATAACAGTTGAATTCTCACTGGTACTAGGATGAGTTGGCTTCAAATGGGCTCTGATGTATAAACTTCTAGTGGACTAACTTCCACATGGTTATTCCAGCAACTCAAGACTCTAGCTGGGGTGCCTTCATTTGTACTAGGAGGAATAGAGGCAATAGTGGTGGTCAGAGGCGTAGAGTACACTTTCCATGACCTTGTCATTACAATGTTTAACTACTCCGGATGCTTGCGATTATTTTCTAATTGACCTATGATCGCGCATACTAGGGGTTGTTGACTAACTACTAGGCGGGTGATTTGTGACTCCAAAGCCTTTTGAATTTATGTGGAATTGGCCAATTTAGTTTGATATGTCGCCATCATCTACTAGAGTGTCATCGGTGGATCCTCTATTGGCGTTGACTCTATCTGCACTAGTGCGGGTTGATTCAAATTCTAAACTGCTACTGTTGTTGGTAATTTCTGCTTAGGAAGTTGAATTTATAATTTCCCTGGTTGGGCGGGCCAGTGTAATTAAATGGCACTCTAGCTTGAGTGGATTGCAGTGGGATCTGCTGATTGGGACTCTCGGCTCCAGTTAGATTCCCCTATTGGAAACCTGAGTGGTTTTGAGCCTAAATCGGGTTATATTACTCTTGTCTTGGGATAATATGAATTGAATTTACGTCTTCGGCTTTTGTAACTATGTATTGTTGCTCCACTTCATGCCCATGGATTGCAATGTCCAATTATTGGAAGTGAATGATTATGTGATCCACTACATGGCATAACTGGCAGGAGGGCATGATGATTTGCACTTGAGGCGTCTGGTTCTTCCTCTCATATGCACTGAAGGATTTTTCGAGGTAATCCTTCTCGAGAGAGAGTGTGTTTTTAGTGATTCAGAAAGGGATTTGAGTTTTAAATGATCCTCCATCATAAATACTTTAAGAACGCCTTTTCCTAAGGGTTTGGTCCAATGAGTATGATTCTCAACAACAAGGTTGACAATTTTGATGTGCTATCAAAGCTCTATTGTATGAAGTTTCCATTAGAGGAAGAGTCAAAGAACTTCTTTGTCTTGTCATTGACACCCCAATAGAAAAATTTGATAATCTAGTTTTTGGGGATGCCATGATGTGGGAACTTGCTTAGGATTTCATTGAGTCATTACCATGCTTCACATAAGGATTCTTCGAGCACTTGATTGAATCTTGTGATATGTCCTCTGATTAAGTATGTCATCGAGGGTGGGAAAATTTCTCTAGAGATTTATTTTCTAGAGCTTTCCATGTTGAGATTGGGTTCCCTCAAAGGGCGATGTACCATGCTCTGGATTTATCGTCCAAGGAGTATTTAAAGAGTTGTAGCTGCATGGCGTCATTAGTGGCATAAAATGGATTCATCATCAAGAAAAGTTTGATGAATTTGAGATGTTCCTGATAGTCATCTCCAGTCCTTCATGTGAAGACAAAATTTTGTAATAGACTGATCCACTGGGCCTTGATTTTAATCGGGTTGCCTAGGGTTGGACAAGATGAGTCAAGTCGGTTCCTTTAGGGATATAAAAAATTCCAATAATTCTTTGGTGCATTCTGCTACTTGGGCAGCTTCTAGGTTGGTTTTGAATTCAGCTTCCGCATGCATCTTGGCTTCTGTAGTGATTTATTCTCATTGAACCAAATAGACACTTCAACTTGTGATTGCTAATTCCACAACTATTACGTTTGTCATGGTCTTCTCCTTGCAAAGTCCTTTGAAAGTTCTCTATATTTCAGGATCAAACTGCAATCCTGAGTCAAGTCTTTTGGACTTTGCATATGTTAGGAGTACTTGAAAAGAGGTAAAACAATCATGAGTAGATGAGTTGAATTCTAGAAGGTTTTCAATAATATCAAGCATAAAAATGGAAACCCTAACTACAATTATACTTACAAAAAAAAACTACCATTGCCCCTGGAAATGAAGCCAATTTTTAATGGGGATCCAAATGCTACACCAAAAAAATCATAAAAATAATAACTCTTAGGTTTAATTGAAAGTTGTGCACTTATTCCACACTACACACGAATTGAAGCCTTATTGCAGTATACTTAAAGATCGAACCCAAAGGACAACCTTTTTAAGAAGTTACATGTATTCAAAAGTGTTAAGAGTAATATTTAACATTGAGAATTTGGATGATTATTTAAACAAAATTTTTGCCAACAACAACAATGATTAAAGAGTAAATAAGTGAGGACCAGGGCATGGGGTTTCACGTACCAAAGCCTATGTAATTATCCTCGAAAGATGTAACTCCTTAATATCACTTTACTAAATAGAGGCTTAGATACTACACCCTCACAAGACATAGATCATTAAATAGATTAAAATCCCTTCAAACCGACCAGACTCGGCACCCAAGTTCCTAGTTTATTCCAACTGGACTCCCTCACTATGATTGACAATTCTCAACATGTTAGAGGATTGTAAACCAATCACCTCACTATCCCTTGCTGACACTTCATGGAGATAATAAGATTGTTGTGAATTTCTGATCATGATTACGACAACCTACACTTCCATGATTATAACAAACATGCTAAGAAAGTTGTCACTTTGCAAGGCAAGGAAATAAGTAGAATGATACTTTATTTAGCAATAGTATTGTTGATTTTAGGTACGAGCTAGAAGAAAATACATACTATTGGGGCTAGTCCACATACCGCAGAACAAACATCTACTCACTCATGGCGAGAGACAACAACAGATAGATAGAAAGAACAATGGAGGGGGACATGACACCTGGTGCAAGAAGACCAATCTCTCCACTATGGTCTCCACCTCCTCACTCCTTGCTAGGGTGTGCTGTGCAATGTCGATTCTAATCATTGATGAGAGACCATTTTTGAATGGACAATAAGGGTTCCCTTTATAGATGCATTCCTTGCTTCCAAAACCCAAATACTAAATACTTGTGGTTGAAGGTTGCTAATTGCATGGCCCGTACCCGGTCCAACAGGAGACTTGCATAGGTTACTCAATATGGACCTTATGTTTGGTTCTCTAGAGGACCAATGTAGGTTGTATCGGAATGGGCTGGATGGTAGGAGCATGCATCAGAACTAAAGAATCTAAAAGACTCCACTTAGAGAGAAGCTTGAGTCGAGTGACTGGTGAAGCCGGTCACTTGACTGGGTGGTTGGAAGGTGGGTAATGGAAAGATTTTGGGCCTTCCTTCCCTTGAGGCATGGCATCACGAGGCCTTGAACGCCCATCTGGTCATTGAACTATATTTTTGGTAGGTTCTGCATGAAAAATTTATAAAGTGCATTAAAGTCTAGAATAGAGAAGACAATTGCATTTAAGTAATTTTAAAAATAAAACTAGGAAATAGAAACACAACAATCCCTAAAAAGTGAGTAAAACAACATTCAAAGATGGGTATTAATATACTCATCATGTATTCTACATGTGATTGACTATGACTTAGCCAAGGGCTAGGATGATTAGGGGTATAAATCTCATCATCCAATCCCTCCTAAGTCACTTCCTTCTTCTAAGGCTCCACTCTTCTCCTCTTGTTGATGCTTGTGGATTCAAAGAATTCCTTGGATTGCATCCTCATCAAGATATCAACTTGGGAGGCTCATATCACTTCGCATGTGACTTTGTCTAGACCTCATCCTTCTAGGAGGCTGATAAGCCTTCGAATGCGAGGGATGGACTTTTTTCTTGAGTATCCCATCAATATACATGAATAATGAGAATTTTTGGTGATATTCTTGTATGAGTGGTTTCTTTTAGGATGTCCCAGCTCAAATTATAGATCTGTCATTAACTGGAGAAGGAGCAAGTTTGTCTTGGCATAGGGAGCTACCTTAGTTGTGGCGGTTCCTTCTAGTCACTCCTCTTCTAGTCACATCTAGTTCACCAGTGCTATTTTCTCTGACACAAATAGAGGGCATCATTCGTTGGGGTCTTTTTTGACTGATCATCAACCTCTGGATAATGGCTTAACGGGGTGGCTCAATAAGAAATTTAACAAGTATCATTTGACTTTAGCATTTTCACTTTATAATGTATTTTCCTTTCTTGCAAGAAAAGTCATGTATTAGTTACGCTGGTATCTGTATAACTCTTTTAACTTTATATATAAGTCTAAACTAGAGTCCAAATAAAATTGTGAGGTTTTCTAATCTTCTATTTAGAATTTGATTTCAAGAGTTTGATCTTCAGAAAATGTCTGGTAGATTATTTTATTGCATCAGTTTGTGTGCAGATCAAAGTGACAGATTTAAGCAATCCGTCAGTCTTTGGGACACATAGTGCTACTTGTCTCACAATGTGTGCACCTATTGGCTAAGTTGGTGTAAATGAATGTGGCATATTATTTGATTCCTCCAGGAAAAAGGACATTAAGTCCCTTTATTTCTTGGAGACAAGTTTGTTTTGCATGAGACCTATAAATGAAGTTGTATCCCTCTCCTTTTTCATGTACCACTTCTCATGAACTATAGTCATGGGGAGAAGAAGACAAGGAAAATCCCACTTCAGTAGCATCCTCCCATCAACCTACCTTGATATGTCATTGTATCACTGGTCTCTCTACAATGAAGAAGTCGAGCTGGCAAGCTTTGGCGTGACTCCTCATATTCATCATCTAGCATATGTCCCTTTGTGAGGGAGTTGTTGTCGGCAATGATCCCATTCTTAATATCCTTTGAGTCAATTGCAATGGTACTAAAGAAGTCGAGTTGGGTTGTTGAGATGTGGAATTTGCTTTTTCTAAAGAAATTCTGAGCTATCCAATGGATGAATGATGATGGTCACTTTATTCATATGGCTTCCATGCAAAAATCATTTAAGAGCATATTGCATCATGGTGTTGACCCTATTGATATGCCCCATCTGCAAGTATATACTTTGATTATTCTAAAGAGTGGTTCTTTACAGAAACTATTAGGAAAGTGATGGATTCTGCTTGTGATATTGTGACCAACTTGTGGAGGAAGGAAATTGTTGTTCTGTTTGTACCACCAAAGTTGTGTGAAGTCTTGGATGAAGCATAGCTGACTGGACATATGAGGGTGTTGGATCAAAAGAGCTTTAGGGGGGTGAATAGAGCTAAAAATCACTTAAAAAAATTCATTAAAACTTCAAGTTACTTCAATAAAGGCTATTGCAAATATGTAATTTGATATGCACCTAAGCATACACAGGAAGGATGAGAGATATTGAATGAGACAAGAACAAGCTATGTACAGTGGTTCTAATCTCCAAACTAGGAGAAAGTCAGCCCACTACCTAGAGAGGCCAAGACCTAGGATTTTGCAACTAATGCATACTTATATTCCATTATAACACATACAATAAGACCTTCCTTTTGCAGGGCAAGGATACCTAGCCTTCCTTTTGAAGGACCAAAAATAGCCAATAAACCTTACAAGGTATTACCTATCCTTCGAGAAAGAGTATTCAACCTCTACAAGGGCTTACCCACTTTTGTAAGGAGCTCGACACCTTCACCAAGGAGATCCCTTGCAACAAGTCTTCCTCTTTAAAGGAATTACCCATTGTTCTCAAGGATCTTTAGCCTTCACCTTCTCCTTAAACTTGGAGAAGCTTTCACCAACTTTTCTTGAAGAAAGGGATTGGGGAAAGAGAAGATTAAGAGCTTCATAAGGATTATAATGAAGTATCTCTCTCACAATAATGTATATCACTCATATGGACATTTTGATTAGTAATCAAGAGAGAGAAAGGGGCTCTATGTGGACCTAAAATCACTCAAACATAGCTAGCAGCATGAGAGGCAAACTTGGGATGAAGCCCAAGGGTCCCTATTTATAGTTGGTGATGTCCACCAGCCACTAGAAGCACTTGGGAATGAATTCTAGTCATTTGCGGTGTTGCACCAAATCTATTTTTGATGTTTGCAACACTCCAATGGCTAGAATCACTTTTTCTACACACTTCATACAGTGGAGTCGGTTGAGTTTCCATAAGTATAAATTAGTCAATTACACTATGAGACAAGCTAATTTTGAGTTTTTGGTCAAGTTTATCCTAGATGAAACTTGATCGATAACTTAAAATCGGTTTTCCTGTGCAGAGGTAAACTCGGCCAAACATGGACATTTTCCAAGACCCATTCTAGGCGTCAGTCAAATTTCTGAGAGGGAAACTCGACCGACAAAATAACCTATGATGCATTTTGGAAATTGTCATAAAAGTGCTTAAACATTCGAAAGTGCTCTTTTTTCTCATCTTAACTACAAGTTGTTACATCAATACAAATGATTACAAAAATTGTACTAAGTCATTTAGAGCATATTCCACAAAAGTGCAATTGCATTGACTTTGGCTTGTAATTGATCAAGTTGGAACATGATTGAATTGATCCTTTTCTTGTACCTAATACCTGAAAACAATATCAAATAGACATATTAGATACATATGAATGGAATGGTTAATTTATCATCACATATGGACAATCTATAACTATTACATCAACATTCTGCCCCTTTTTGTAGATGACAAACCATTCCTCAACACATTGAAAAGGATTTAGAATTTAAACTTTTACCTTGTGAATTGTAGAGGGATACATGAATGAACAATAGCAAATTCTCCCCCTTAATTCATGCTTACCATTTCCTGTAGTTAGTTTCTCAAAAAGCATAATCATAGCACATATATACTATTGAGTCCTCTTACATAGTCACATGATATTTCAGATAATTAACTAGAAAAATGATCACAATTCAATATGCACTTGAGCTCATATCTCTGTTGACCTCCTCATATACCCCCTGATATCTCTTGTAGTACTTGATCTCATTTCTACCCCTTTGTCATTTAAAAAAGGCAAGGGGTTGAAGAGCTAAAAAGCACACAACTTATTCATAGGCACAAATGATACAAACAACCATTATAAGCAAGCACCAACCAAAAGACAATAGAGAACAACACATACTCGAGTCATAACCAAAATATGAAAGAAGATACCCAGAATTCATAAAATGTAATCAAGCGTAGAGTTAAGGTAAATAAGATTAGATTACAACAAAAGATATGCCTTCTCTAGATGGAAACTATGAACCAACAAAGAAAGGCAATGAGATATGAAAATAATACACCTCAGATATGATGCCCAAATGGTCAGTACATGATAGTCTACAAAAATATATAAATACAAGAACCCTATAGACTAATAACTAAACATCTAAGTCATCTATGTCAACATCTTCATCATCATCTGGACGGTAGTCCTCATCTTCATCTAAAGGTGCATCAAGGTCAACATGGTTATCATCATCACCATCTCTAGCAATATCAGATCCATCATCACCATCATCATTGTCATCCTCATCACCATCAGCCTCATCATCATCAACAACATCCTCACCATCCATCTCTATGTCCTCATCAAGCACGAAGGAGTGAGGACCAAGCCATATGTAGTTTTGGTCCTCCCATGAGATACCACACTCAAGCAGAGCCTTAGCTTGCTCATAATTTGGTACAAAAATCCAATCACAGCCAACAAGGAAGGTGGAAGCAGGACCAACTAGAAGAGTAAGAGGCTGAGAGATATTAAGGGCAGGTCCACCATCAGAGGTAGGGGGTACAACAGAAGAAGCATGTGGAGGGGTCGAGTAGAACTAATTGTGAGCATAAGAAGCATAGAAAACACGGGCTGGTAGGTGGGGTAGGGATGGGTGTAGAATAAGTTCATGTTTGACAAGATCTAAACTAGATACTAATGAAGGTGCTTCTGAACCTGGAGGTTGTATGTCTATTGGTGTTTCATGTAGCCCAACAGTGATTTTTGTTCGATACACAGAACGAGGCACGGTCAAGTCTAGGAGGAGGTGGAGGAGCCTGGGTGGAAGTGGAAGCACCAGGTGTGGTTGAGGAGGTAGGATGAAATGACTTCTTGATGGTGGTTTCGCTGATGTAAACACCTTTCCTAGTTGGTTTGTATCCAAGATCATAGAAAAGTGATTTCTAAGTATGGTGAGAAAACAAACCACAAATCAAGTTGGGATAGGGTAGGTGGGTTCCACTGGCATTCTTCCCTGAGTCAAAATAGGTCATGTGGTGAAGAATGTAACGGGCCCATTTAAGTTCGACATAATTCTGGAGATAGTATATTAGCACAATAGTGTTCTCTACAATATCCATTTGATTTTTCTATGGGTGGATATTGTAGTTGACTACTAATACAATGAGGCATGTTTTGATGTCAAGGGAAGAGGAAGGAAGGATGGATTTATTCCTATAGGGAACATCGGGTTTCTTCAAAAACTTGTGGATGTCAGGTAGGGTAATAAGGCTATAAATGGGTATTGGTATACCCGTGTACCCCCAAATCCTTACCCGCTAAAAACCATCATGGGTCTAAATTTCCAGACCTGCATACCTGGAGACTGCTTACCAACATTACCCGAATTATTGCGGGTCCAATGATGGGTATAGCCATACCCATACCTGCTATACCTGTGTACATATATCAGTAAATAAAAAAATATAAATTATATATATATGTTAGAATCTAATGGCTAGTAAACCACCTAAAATTCATCTAACAATCAATGTTTCATATGTAATTCATGGTTAAAAAACTACCGGACACCTTTCTTTTTTTGGTCCAGGACTCTATTTTGTGTTTTCACCCTTTTAGTCGTTCTATTTGGGCTAGGGCTAGCCACATGACAACAATCACTTAGCTTCTACTAGGGTTGCAACTCCCAGGCTCCCACTCGCATTTCTCGGTCTCCACACCAGAGTTCCTCGCCTCATCCGCTCGGCTGCCTTTAACCATCTACTGCTTTTCAGCATGGGTTCCTGACTCCTTCAACCACCCAATCTACAGATGCAAGAAGGACCTCCCTTAATTGGTCTAGTTGACCTGCCCTCCTACATTGCGACCGATCACCAGGATTTGGCTTTTGACACTTTGATGGGTAGCTGCGGCCAGTGTCCAAGATCCATCAACACAACCTTGCTCAAAATTCACCAGGGCTGGCCCAAGCTCTGGTTTCCAACCTTCTACTGTTGCCCAAGGCTCAAGACGCTCAACTGTTGGTCGTTCTTACTCTGGAAATCTGCCCAGTCTTTGCTCAACTACTCTATTAATCTATTACTCTAGCTCCATCTCCCCCTCAATAATGATGTTCTTATTCTTCATATGCGTGTGTGTTGATCCATAGACTGTGGGGAAAGGTCAGTTACTGAATTATACTATTTGATACATTGCCTCATTGCTTGTTGCCTTTTATTGTTGTTCGTTCCGTTAGTTCTTCATAGTCTTATGCTATTCATTTGTTTGTTGAAACTTTTCCTTCTATCCTTATATTAAAATTTTGTTTCCTGGAAGGTTCTTCGATTCACTGATTGTGTGCTTATGTACTTATCCACATTCATGTATCAAATTTTAATTTCGTGTAATGCATTCTGTGCTCCGTGTGCTATGCACTTTGTAGGTACATTCATCTTATTTTACAAACAACATATTTGTGTTACTCTAGCAGACACCACGCCAAAAATTTTGAACTATAATAAATTCATACATTTTTTAGAGAATTTCAATCAATTTGGTACTTAACAAAACCACAAATATGTGTTACTCTAGCTGCCACCACGTTAAAAATTCAGAATTGTAGTAATTTTATACATGTTTTTGGGCAGCTTCTAATCAATTTGGGCCTAAAAATGTGTCCAGAATTTAGTTTTGATACTTCATAAAACTGCACAGAACTATATACATGTGGAACCGCACCATTTACCTATAATGTATGTGGGTCCAGGTATGGTGCACGTCTGACTATTGAGTAATGTGGGTCTGGACCCGTACTCGTACCCACTAAAATAATTGGGTATGGTTCTGGGTATGGTCATACCCGCAGCGTACCCACACCATTTACAACCCTATCAGGTAAGCTCAGGTCAAAACTTTTGTAGAGATTTTTAGGGTCAAGCAGGTGAAGGTACTCGTGATATGCGGTCAACCATGTATAGGTGATGTTGGTACCCTTGAAGTAAGAATTCAAGGAATCCTTAGAGATGGTAATCTTGGTACACGTAATCATGGAGGTTAGGATCACTTGCAGGTTAGGCGATGGCACAAGGGTAGTGTAGTTCCACATGAGATTAGCATAGAATTCATGGACTGCTTTTGTGCTAGAAAAAGAGTTGGTATAGCACAACCACTCTACGAAAAGTGCATTATGGTGTTGATTTTTGAACACAACAACTACCTCATTCATCAAAACAACTAGGTGATCAAGTAATGCAACTACCTCTTATATCAAACCACTAAGTGATTCAAGCAATGCAAAAAATGGAAAAGGATTTCTAGGAAGAAGTTCCTTGTACCTATTGAAATCTTGAGTGGAGATGAATGAGGTACCATAATAGGAAACATGCCTAGAAGCAGTGGAGGATGTGGGGTACACCAACTAGTCTAGTGTGTTTGCGTCAATTTGAAGCCATGGAGAGAAAAGGAGATGACAAGGCAACAAATCAAGGACGATGGAAGGATCTGTTGGTTGTCCAACCAACTAGGTAGAGATTGGGATAGCTAGGGTAGGTGATCCAAGGCTAGAGAGGGTAAAATTGAGGTTTAGGTAGCCCTAGGGTTTAAGGACAAAAAAGAAAGAGAGGCTACTAGTCAATTTTTCTCTAGTTGAGAGGGAGTAAAGTCGACCGATTGCCTATATATTTTCCGTCCAACAATGTTTTTGGTTGAGTTTAGGTTTGGTAAACTCACCCGACACTATGGTTTAGTTCATTCCTTGGTCTGTAGTCGGTCAAGTTTTTCCTAGAACAAACTTGGTTGACAAGCCAGTCTGTCCAAAAGATAAGAAATTTAATTCTAGGCCACTAGAGTTATATATAAATTTATTTTTCTAACCTATCATGCATTGTGAATATATTGTGTCACATTCCACTCATCATTGGCTACTATTTTGCAATAAACCATGCATTTGCAAAAAAAACCAAAATCAGTAGAAATAAGACATTGAAACTTGGCAAAAATAGCACTATCAAGCATGAGATGAGAAAAATATGAGAAAGAACATATAGGTTTGAGAACATATATCTAGAAGGCATATCAATATCATCAAAAGAATAAATAAGAAATTTTGATCTAATAAAGGTAAATTTCTCTCTAGATAGAGGTTTTGTGAAAATGTCCGTAAATTGATTTTCTGTGTCCACATGCATGATATAAATATCCTTTTTGGAAATGTGGTCAAAAAGGGAATGGTGGTGGACCTCAATATGTTTGGCTCTACTATGCAGTATAGGATTTTAAGAAATATTGATTGCACTATTATTATCACAGTAGATAGGAGAAGCATCATAATGAATATTCAAGTCTTGGAGCATTTGCTTCATCCATAGGAGTTGGGCATAACAACTTGCAACTATAATGTAATCAACCTCAATAGTTCGAAGAGCCACTATGCTTTGTTTCTTAGAAAACCAAGAAACTAAGCATGGTCCTAGGAGGAAGCAAGTGCCACTTGTGCACTTTCTATCAATTAAGCACCCTCCTAGTTTGCATCACTATAAGCAGTAAGAGTAAAGTCCCTTGACTTGGGATACCATAGTCCAAAATTTTGGGTTTTGGCTAGGTACCTTAGAATCCTATTAACCACTATAAGATGGGATGTTGTAGGACTTAATTGAAATATAGCACACAAGACAACATGAAACATGATATCAGGCCTAGAGGCAGCTAAATATAGTAAGCTACCAATCATACCTCTATAGAGCTTCTCATCTACCTTCTCACCTTCCTCATCACTATCAAGTTTGGTAGTGTTTGACATGGTTGTATTCATTGACTTGGTGTTCTCCATACCAAAGCGCTTAAGAAGTTCAATTGTATACTTGCCTTGGTCGATCAAGTTTCCTTCCTTTGTTTTCTTGATTTGGAATCCAAGGAAGAAAGTAATCTCCCCCATCATACTCATCTTGAACTCACTCCGCATAAGAGAACTAAACTCCTTGAAAAGATCAAGATCAGTTCTACCAAATATGATATCATCAACATATATTTAAATTATCAAAAAATTGGTAGAAGTGTGTTTGATAAAGAGGGCAGATTCAACTTTTCCCATGATATTTCCATTTTTTAGAAAACATCTCTTTAATTTCTCATACCAAACTCTAGGGGCTTGTTTGAGTCCATAGAGAGCTTCTTGTAACACGTAAAAATAGTTTGGTAGCTTACCATGTTCAAAGCTGGGAGGTTGAGCCACATAGACTTCCTCCTCTATTCTACTTTAGAAATGCACTTTTAACATCCATTTGGTATAACAAGAAACTTTTATAGCTAGCAAAGGAAAGTAAAATTCTAATATATTCAAGTCTAAAAATAGGAGCACAAGTTTCATTAAAATTAATACCTTCCTGTTGATTGTAGCCTTGAGTAACTAACCTTGATTTGTTCCTTACCACTTTTAAATTTTCATCTAGATTGATGCGGTAGACCCACTTGGTGCTAATGATCTTCCTATCATTTAGTCTTATCACTAAGTTCCACACTTTGTTCTTATCGAACTACTCTAACTCCTCTTGCATAGCTAGGATCCATTCATCATCATTGAGAGCTTCTTTGACGTTCTTAGGCTCAACTTGTGAGATGAAGGTGGTATCGGCTTGTTCTTCTTTGAATGCAGTCCGCATCTTCACCCTTTCAAAAGGATTGCCTACTATGATATCTTTAGGATGATCTTTAGCAAATAGGGGAATTGTATCCTTCTTTTCTTATATTTCTCTTCTTCATCAACCACCACCTCTTTTCCTTTTTCGTTGATGTTGAGCTCTTTTTAATCTAGGAATGACCTCATCTACAATATCATCATTACAATATACTTGGAAATAGATGGGTTAGTTTCAACAAATTTAACATTGATAGATTCTTGTACTTAGACAATTCAATGTTAAACACTATATACTTTGCTAGCAGTGCTATAGACAAGAAAGGAAGTCTTGTACAGTTTCACATCAAACTTGTCAAGAGAATCCTTGGTGTTTAAAACAAAACAAGGAAACCAAAAAAATGAAAGAAACCGATGGAGGGATTTCTACCTTGCCATAACTTATAGGGGGGTTTCTTTAAAGAAGGATGAGTGAAAACTCAGTTTTGCACAAAGCATGAAATACTAATGGCTTCAGCCTAGAACTTCTTTGGAGTATCATACTCTAGAAGCATTTTCCTAGCCGTTTCTTGTAATGACCTATTATTCTCTTTACAACCCCATTTTATTGAGGTGTACAAGGGGAAGAAAAGTTATGTGCATAAATAGATTCCTCACAAAACTTCTCACACAAATCATTTTCAAACTCTTCCACATAGTCAGTATAGATAGAGACGATCTAGAAATAAGCGTCATTTTCAACCCATTTGCAAATAGTATAGAAAACAACAAGAGTATTACTTTTTAAAACTAAGAAAAAAGTCCAAGTAAAGTGAGAAAAATAATTGACAATCATGAGGAAATACTTGCTACCACAAAGCGATTGAGTTCTCATAGGATCAAATAGATTAATATGAAGAAGTTCAAGACCTCTCTTGGTTCTACGGACTCCTTTGGATTTAAAGAAGGATTTGGCTTTCTTTCCTTGTGTATAAGGTTGGGATATCTCATCCTTCTCAAAATCCTTTTTATGAAGCCCTTTGACCGATTCCTTTGTGCTCAACTTCTTCAACTGATGCATATTTACACGACCAAGCCTACAGTTCCACAAAGATATATCACTCTTATCAACAACAAGGCATTTACCAAGAATAGGCTTAAGAGAATCAAGAATAATAACATAAAGGTTTCCATTTCTAGTTCCCTTATATATGACTTTATAGGAGGTGGAATTTAGAAGCAAGCATTCAAGTGAGGTAAATAAAACAAGATAACCATTATCACATAATTGGCTAAAACTAATTAAATTGTGATGTAGGCCATCCACAAGAAGTAGATTCTTGATGCATAGTGAATCACCCACATCACTCTCACCTGTACTTTACTTTTGTTGTTGTCACTAAAAGTCATCGATCCTCCTTTTTTCTTTGTGAAATTGTTGAAGTAGCTTATTTCACCTATCACGTTCTTGGAGCAACCACAATCAAGAATCCATTTTCCATTTACCTCACATATGTCACACTAGTTGCATCCATGAGATTGAAGTCGCATTCTCCCTCATTGGAGCTGGAAGCATTAGAAGAAGACTCCTCTCGTGCGACATGGGCTGCATCTTTGCTTGTTATAACCTCAATTTTTCTTGTATGAATTGAAATGCAAATTTTCAAATAAAAGGTATTTGAATGAAAAATCGTATGATTTGTTTTCAAAGAATGGATTTATTTTGCAATATTTTCCTTGGATGCATGATTTTGTGGTTCATACTGATTTGATAAATCCAATATTGATAAAAGGAAAAATAAATAAAGGGATAATTGTGTGCATATGTGAGAATTATGTAGAATTCTCTAGAATGTGTTATGGATGACCACTATTGGTTAAGTTTCGGTTCTTTTTTGTTTCAAATGAGAAGATAAATCAAATAAAAGAAAATAGAAGAGAAAGAAAGAGAAAATATGAATTTGAATTGCATTATATATGCCTTTTGAGTGGATGACTTGCATATGAAGAAAAGTCTCTTTTATTTTCGAATTTTGGTTCCAAACTTTGCGCACAAGATATTGAAGTCATTATAGAGGTTACCTTAAAATTTGGGATTAAAATGATGTAAGGATTAAGATATATGGATTTTTGAAAAATCCCTAAAGTGTGGAAAATACAACTAGAAAGTATTAAATGTCATGTTATTTTAATCTCTATTGGAAAAATAATTATCTGGCACGCTCAATGTTAGCCTTAGGATCACAGATTTGATGGAGAGCCATTGTCACCCAGATTGCACCTAGTTTGAAAAGGGGAAATAGGAACTGAAGTTTCCTCGATCGATTTTCTCATTGATCTTTGAATGATCCAATTTAGAAATCATTTCCTTGGCTTCATGAGGCAAATATGAGTCGAGCTACCCTAGATTTTCTCTAGGATTGAGGTATCTAGAAGAATACCCTAATCTACAGCCCTCCATGGTCGATCCACAAGTATAAATAGGAATGTAGAGTCCCTCTACAAACCCGCAAATCCTCTAACGAGTACCCATGACACCAGACAAACTAATCCCTATATTCAATTTCATCGCAAGGCTTGATCTTCACCTTTTTTCTTGCTGCTACCCTTGCCAGAGAGTTTTCTCATCGCCCCAGTGACTCATACAACCACTGGTGGAATTGGGACCATGGTCGAGTCTGCCAAAACAAGACGAAGGTGGTTGTACTTTCAGTTTTTGGTCAAGAGCGAGGGATCGCAAAGTCAACCCCTCGTTTGAGGGGCTGCTTACGCGAGAGGATAAACAAAGGTTTAAGATAACCTTGGGTGGAATTAATTCTCTGCCCCATATCTTTTTCAGAACAAGTAAGTGCATTAACGCCCTTTCACACTCTTTTTTTCTCACCTTGTGATACAGATACCACGAGAGCGACCAGCCTAGGTGGGAGCCCATGATTGGCCCATAAGATTTTATTTCGAAAAAATCCTAGTAATTAGTAGGATAATCAGACGGTGACCAATTATATCTGTTTTTTTATCAAAAAATCCATAGAATCCAATAAAAATGAATTTGAGGCTGAAATTTGCTTATAACTCGAAAAGTATGCAAAGATGCTACCTTTCATGGTTTTAATTGATTTAAAACCCTAAGTTTTGAAGAATGAAGGATCTAATGATGTTATCTGACTTTATGAGCAAAGTTTAGCCTTTGATGTAAAAAGGATGGATTAGATCAGATTGGATGCTAATTGTTCATAATTTGCTTAATTAGGGTTTCATGATTTTAAAAGTGCATTAATGGACTTAAAAATCCTAATTTTGATAATTGTGAAGTTTAGTGGTTTTAATTGTGGAAATCAATCAAGAAGGCATGAAAAAGATATTCTTGAACTAATTTGTGAACAAATACCCTTAATTTTGATAATTTTAGTAATTAGGGTTTTTGTTAGTGGAAAAGTGCTTTTAGGGTTTGTTGACTTAAAAAGGGTAAAATTGGAAAGTAAAACCAAGAAACCCTAATGGGGTTTAGAAACTCTAGATTGGAATGCCAAGTCTATTAAAAAAGTTTGGATGCATTTGTAACCATTAGGTGTTATGAATACTTTTCAGGGTCAAATTGCTTTATTTATTGCTTGGCTTGGTTAATTGGACTTCTTGATTGGATTAGCTAACTTTCTTGGTTTTGAGACTTCCTAATTAGGTATGTGGTTACGCTTGTGGCTAATCGCTCGAGTTTTATAGTTATTTTCTGAGGTTTTACCAATTGCTTGAAATTCAATGCTTGGATGAACTTTAATTCTTGCAATCTATAAAGTGACTGTGGCTATCACCTTATCATGTTTATAACTTGCTCGAACCCACATACCACCTATGGGATTTGTGAATCAAAAGATGAGTAAAGTTATGGTGATGACTAAAAGACCAAGCCCTAGGTTGGGAAGGTCAGACTAAGCCCCAGGTTGGGAAGGTCTTAAGTGGTCAAGCCCCAGGTTGGGAAGACCTAATGGCACCTAGCTCCAGATTGAGAGGTGGCTGATGAGGTACCTAAATCCAGATTGAGAGGTGCCTAATGTCTACTGTAGGGACAAAAACCCTAAGAGAGGGTGTACTAGAGGTTAAATAAAAATGGTTGACAAGTAATGAAGAAAATGTAAATTTTGTTTTGTAACAAATAATTGATGTAGTTAAGTTGTTACAATTATATGCAAACTTTTGGTTTCCCCCACAAACTAGTATAATTCATTATACTCACTGATGTTTTGTTTGTCGGTATTTTAGGGTAATACGTAGTTATCTCTACAAGCTTATTGGAAAGCCGATGTTCAATAAAAAAATAGCATAGGAAAAGAACAAGATTAAATAATGTTCTGAGGGTTATAGTTAGCTAGTTATTTTCTTGGGTAAAGTTCTGAAATCCTATTTTTGAAAGGTATGTGAAAAGAAATTTTTTTTATCTTGCTTTAAGCTTAGTTGTGGTAGAATTTCTTAATTATTTTTTATTATTTGCAAAATCATATGATATTGTTTGGGATAATGGCTCTAGCTTGTTGGCCTTCCTTAATTGGGAATTGCTGAGGGTTGGGGTCATTACATTTAGTATTAGAGTGTGGTTTTCCATATAATCTCTTATAATTATTATGTTTTACAAACTTTTTAGATCCCAAGGGAGTTATTAGAGAATTTTTCAAATATGGATGTGTCTACAAAAGGATCACGATCCGGGGACTGGTAAGATTTTCCTCCAACCTACTAGTCAGTTCCTGAAATCTGTGTGACTGCCTAGCCAAAATATGAGGATTTAACTCGAAATAAGATACCTCTAGGTCTTCTCATCTACTTTCATCCCTTCTTTACCCCTTTTCATTGGAGAAACTTTAAGTGCTTAGGGTTTTCTGTCTCTCCACCTCCTCCTGAGTTTTGGGGTTAAGAATGTTAAGGATTAAGGAATCCTCCACCAAACAATAAAAAACATGTAAACCAGATGTCATGGACATACATTTTAATGATGTAATACTTAGACTGAGTTTAATTACATGCTTATGTGAAGCAGCATGGCCCGTGTCAAGACTGTTACTGTCCCCATTGTCACACCTCAGGAGAACGATGAGGTTAGACTCACTCATAGGAAGAAAAGGTCTCTAGAGAAAAGAAAGAACGCTATGGAGGAAGAAGCCTACAGGAAGAGGAAGAGACTTGATGCATTCACTGAGGATGGTGCAGACCCAAAACCCATTCCCTTCGACAACCTGAACCAAGATAATGACCAGAAGAGGGAGTCGATGGTGGAAGATGAGCCTAAGGTTGACCCTTCAACTACCTCTGGACCAGTTGTAGCAGTCCATAATCCTAATGCCCTCTGGATGGAACAACGGAAGAAGATAATTGAGGCCATTAGTGCCTTAGACCTTAAGGACATAGCCATAGGTGAAGATGGTGAGCCACTACCAGTTCGTCCACGACTTGGACCCACCATTCTGGACTTTGTGAAAATAAACATTGCAAAGTTCTGGGGTGAAGATAAGACCGAGGTGGTCGACAAAGATGATGACTGGCTTCTAGCAGTGGAAAATAGTTTCCACATGATGGAAGTGGAATCGAGTAAGAAGGTCCAGTTTGCTACTCATCTTCTGGAAGGAGAAGCCAAGATCTGGTGGGAGAACCACATCATGGGTTGAGATCTGAATGAAGTCCCGATGGCCTGGACTAACTTCATAACCATTTACAGTAGATTTATCCCAAGATCAGTCAAGAAAGAGAATAAAGGGAGTTCACCAACCTGGTCCAAGGTAGTCTATCTTTCACAAACTTTGCCCGCAAGTTCTGCCTCCTAGAGTAGTTTAGATACATGTTGACTGAGGAAAGATGGGTAGACCACTTTGTGGAGTGTCTCCATCCTTCCATCATGCCTCATGTGATGTCAAGTAAGCCTACCAACTTCAGAGACACCTACAACACCACCCTAGACATGGAGAAGATGGTGATGCCTACACCAAACCCACCGAAGGGGTACCTGGGTTACACTAAACGTATTTATGGCTTGAGGAATGACCATAAGAAAGGACAAGGATGTAACCATGCCAAATGAAGACATGGAAGCAAAGGGAAGCTCCACAACGAGAACCACCACCTGAGGTGCCACAACTATGGAAGATCGCACCCGGGCCAGTGCTGCTTCGAGAAGAAGGTGTGTTTCCATTTTCAGCAAGAGGGACACTTCCAAGTCAACTGTCCTTTACCTGACCTGAGAGGTTCAAGTCCTATAACATCCCAATCGATAGCCGCAGCCCCACTTGCTGGAGAGAAAAGACAAGCTCGAGTTTTCACCATCGAAAATCAAGATGCTCAAGATAATGTAAATTGGTTGATAGAGGGTAATAACCCTTAGAGTTTTCTTTCCTATTTTAAGCTAAGCATGCAATAGTCTGACATGTTATGAAAAACAACGTAGGCATCTTTGAGATCATGGGACACAATGTAAAATCTCTTTTTGACTTTGGTTCTACTAATACTTTTAAATGGAGAAATCTTGCAACTATGCTTTATTTGGACATCAAGAGTTTAGGATATGTTTTGGATGTCACAACCCCAAGTGGTCGAATCTTTACATCTCTTTTGAAACCCCCAGTGATACCTCTTAAGTACCCAGATAATGAGCTCCCTACAGATTTTATCCTCCTTGATATGAATGAATTTGATGTGATCATTGGTGTGGATTGGCTCTATACTTATAGGGAAAAGATCTATTGTAGGGAAAAGAAAATAAGAATCGAGAGACCAGGTCATCCATTGTACACCATTAGGGGTAGGAAGGATTCTATCACCATCCTGTATGTGTCAGCCTTGAAGGTAGAGCGGATGATAACCAAGGGTTGTCAAGCTTTCCTAGTAGTAGTTACCAGCTGAAGCCTAAGGTGCAGCCCCCAGAGGAAATAGAGGTATTTAGGGACTACACAAATGTGTTCCCAGATGAGTTTCCTAGGATTCCTCTTGAGAGAGAGGTAGACTTTTCGATAGATCTAGCTCCCATGTTAAACCCTATTTCTAGGGAACCTTACAGGATGGCCCGCGCCGAGTTGCTTGAGCTGAAAAAGATACTGCATGAATTGCTAGACAAAGGTTTTATCCGACCCTGAACATTGCCATGGGGAGAACCAATCCTCTTTGTGAAGAAGAAGGATGGATCACTCAGAATGTTCAACCAGGCTACCATTAAGAACAAGTGTCCTTTACCACGTATAGATGACCTATTTGACCTATTTAAGTCTGCTCAAATCTTTTCAAAGATTGACCTAAGGTTCGAGTACTACCAGTTGCGAGTCAAGAGCAAGGACATCCATAAAACCACTTTCCGAACTCGTTATGGCCACTATGAGTTTGTGGTTATGCCTTTTGGGTTGTCTAATGCCCCGAGTGTGTTTATGAATCTCATGAACAGTGTGTTCCAACTATTCCTGGACTCCTTTGTCCTAGTTTTCATAGATGGTATCCTGGTTTACTACGATGACCGAGAACAACATTAGGATCACTTAGGTAGAGTCCTTGATATTCTGAGAAAGAAAAAGTTCTATGGAAAATTCTCAAACTGTGAGTTTTGGATAGATCGTGTCATGTTCCTTGGACACATCATATCCAGAGGGACCATCTCAGTGGATCCTGATGAAGTGTCAGTCGTGTGAGATTGGCCAGCACTGCAGAACCCTTTTGAGATTTGTAGCTTCTTGGGATTAGTCGGAAATTATCGACACTTCATAACATATTTCTCAAAGACTGGTTTGCCACTCACCAAGATTACCCAGAAGGATGAGAATTTTATGTGGTCAGACTTGTGTGAAGCTTGCTTCCAAGAGCTAAAAGAAACGTTGAAAACAACTCTAGTGTTGACTCTACCATCCGACAATGAAGGTTTTATGATCTTCACTGACACATCAAAGATGGGGCTTGGATGCGTACTAGAGCAAAACAAACATGTTGTTTCTTATGACTCTAGACAACAAAAGCCCAATGAAGTGAACTACGCAACACATGATTTAGAGTTGGCTGTGATTATACATGCCTTGAAGATTTGACGACACTATCTTTATGGAGCCACTTTTAAAATCCTCACCGACCACAAGAGCTTGAAGTATCTCCTGACTCAGGAGGACCTAAACCTGAGACAGAGACAATGGATGGAGTATGTGAAAGACTATGATTTCACCATGACCTATCACCCTGAGAAAACTAATGTTGTAGCAGATTCTCTTAGTCAAAAATAGCTCTGGTGTGCATCTATTTTGTCTAGCCAGTGGAGAGATATGGAAGAGTTTACTAGGTGGACTCTGCATCTATTAGAAGATTAGATCTGGTGGCTAACATCCAGATAAAACCAGACCTTTGGACCGAGTTGGTAGCTGCCCAGTTAGCCAACCCATAGCTTGATAAGATGAAAGGTTTCTTAGAGAAACCTCAGATCCATCTCTCAGTGGGAGTAGATGGTGAAATCCATTACAATATTTGTATTTGGGTTCCCGAAGATTCTCCCTTGAAGAATCATATCTTGCAAGAAGCTCATGGTTTAGAGTACATGGTACACCCTGGAACCAGCAAGATGTTTAAGGACTTGACGTGATACATTTGGTTGCCTGGAATGAAGAGAGATATAGAGGCATATGTGGCCATTTGTCTCATATGCCAGATGGTGAAGGTTGAACACCAGTGATTTGGTGGATTGCTACAAGTGATTGAAATCCCTGAGTGGGAATGGGAGCAGATCACCATGGACTTTATGGTGGGTATCCCCAAAACCAAGAGAGGTCATGATGCAATATGGGTTGTGGTAGATTGCCTTACCAAGTCAGCACATTTCCTTACCTTAAAAACCACTTCCAAAGTGATAGATCTAGCTAAACTTTGTATCAGAGAAATAGTACGACTGCATGGTGTTTTAGTGTGATTATTTCTGATCGTGACCCAAAGTTCACTTCTAAGTTGTGGAAGCAAGTGCAAGAAGAACTCAGAACTAGAATAAAGTTTTCCGCATCTTACCACCCCCAAACTGATGGATAGTCAGAAAGGACAATCCAGACTTTAGAGGATCTATTGAGAGCATGTATGCTTGATTGGGGTGGACATGGGAGAAATACCTGCTCTTAGCTGAGTTTCCTTACAATAACAGCTACCAAGCCAGTATCAGGATGCCTTTGTATGAAGCTCTCTATGGGAGGTCTTTTTGATCACCGCTTCACTAAGATGATGTCAATGAGAGGACCTTGCTGAGGTCAGAGGAACTACAGTTGTATGTTGATAAAGTTTCTTGGATCAAGATAAGGATGAACATATCCCAGGATCGACAAAATTTGTATGTTGATGTGAAGCATATTGACTTGCACTTCACTATAGGTGAACATGTGTTTATAAAATTCCAATCCCTCTAAACTATCGTTAAGAACAGAGGAAAGTTGAGTCTCCGATATGTGGGTCTGTTTGATATTTTGGAACAGATTGGTGAAGATGCTTATTGTTTGATCGTACCCCCTCAATATAGTATGATGCATGATGTATTCCATGTGTCCAATCTTAAGCACTATGTGAGGGACCCAATCCATGTGTTGAGCATTGAATCTATTGAACTCCAAGGGATGCTGACTTACCCTGAGTTACCTGTGAGGGTACTACATACCTAGGTGAAAGAGTTCAGGAGCAAAAAGATAGAGATGGTAAAGGTTCTCTAGAAGCATCATGGAGAGGATGAATGAACATGGGAGCTGAAGACAGACATGGAAAAGGCTTACCCTGAATTGTTTGTTTAATTGGTTGAATTTTGGGGGGAAAATTCCTATAGGGGGGGAGGATGTTATCACCTCAAATTTTCTTGTATGAATTGAAATGCAAATTTTCAAATAAAAGGGATTTGAGTGGAAAATTGTATGATATGTTTTCAAATAATGGATTTCTTTTGCAATATTTCCCTTGGATGCATGATTTCGTGGTTCATACTGATTTGATAAATTCAATATTGATAAAAGGAAAAAGAAATAAAGGGATAATTATGTGCATATGTGAGAATTATGTAGAATTCTCTAGAATGTGGTATGGATGACCACTATTGGTTAAGTTTTGGTTTATTTTTGTTTATAATGAGAAGAGAAATCAAAGTAAAGAAAAATTGAAGAGAAAGAAAGAGAAAATATGAATTTTAATTGCATAATATATGCCTTTTGAATGGATGATTTGCATATGAAGAAAAGTTTCTTTTATTTTCGAGTTTTGGTTCCAAACTTTGCACACAAGTAATTGAAGTCATTAAAGAAGATCCCTTAAAATTTTGGATTAAAAGGATGTACAAATTAAGACATGGATTTTTGAAAAATCCCTAAAGTGTGGATAATACAAATAGAAAGTATTAAATGTCACGCTGTCTCAATTTCTATTGGAAATATAATCAACTGGCGCACTTGATGTTAGTTGTGGGATCACATATCTGATGGTGGAGCCGTCATCACCCATCTCGTGCCTAGCTTAAAAAGGGGAAACATGAACTGAAGTTTCCTGGATCAATTTTCTCATTGATCTTTGAATGAGCCAGTTTGGAAATCATTTGCTTGGCTTTGTGAGGAAAATCTGAGTCAACCTACCCTGGATTTGCCCTAGGGTTGAGGTCTCTAGAAGAATCCCCTAATATACAGCCCTCCATGGTTGACCCACAAGTATAAATAGGGATGTAGAGCCCCTCTATGACCCCACAAATTATCTCACATGTATCCACGAGACCAGACGAACTCGTCCTTGTATTCAATTTCATCACAAGGCTTGATCTTCACCTCTGTTCTCACAGTTACCCTCACCAGAGACTCTCCTCATCGCCCTAGTGACTCAGACCACCACTGGTGGAATTAAGACCACGGTCGAGTCCACTGAAGCAAGATGAAGGTGGTCCTACTTTCAGTTTTTGGTCAGGAGGGCGGGATCGTGGAGTCAACCCCTCGGTTGACCGGCTGCTCACACAAGAGGAGAAACAAAGATTGAAGATAACCTTGGGTGGAATTACTTCTTTGTCCTGCCTCTTGTTTAGAGAAGGTAGGGCATTAACACCTCACCTTATAATATAGATACCGCAAGAGAGACCATCCTAGGTGGCAGCCCATGATTACCCCCATAAGCCTTTATTTCGAAATTTTGTTAGTAATTAGTAGGATAATTAGATGGTGGCAAATTATATATGGTTTTTTATTAGAAAAATCCATAAATCCCAATAAAAATGAATTTGAGGCCCAAATCTACTTATAACTCGAAAAGTATGTAAAGATGATTCCTTTAATGGTTTTAATTGATTTAAAACCCAAAGTTTTGAAGAATAAAGGATCTAATGATATTCCCTGACTTTTATAAGCAAAGTTTAGACTTTTATATAAAAGGGGTGGATTAGATCAGATTGGATGCTTATTGTTCATAATTTGCTTAATTAGGGTTCCGTGATTTTAAAAGTGCATTAATGGACTTTAAAACCCTAATTTTGATAATTGTGATGTTTAGTGGTTTTCATTATGGAAATCAATCAAGAATGCATGAAAATGATGTTCTTGAACTAATTTGTGAATAAAGACCCTTAATTTGGATAATTTGAGTAATTAGGGTTTTTAAGAGTGGAAAAGTGCTTTTAGGGTTTGTTGACCTAAAAAGGGTAAAATTGGAAAGTAAATTCAAGAAACCCTAAGAAAACCCTAATGGGGCTTAGAAACTCTAAAATGGAATCCCAAATCAATAAAAGATGTTTGGACGCATTTGTTGTAACACCCCTGACCTGGGTTATGGCCTAACCCTAGAAGATTTGCTTAAGTAAGTTACTTACAAACTTGTTCTAATCTTTTGAAAAGTAATTAAGGCCCTTTGTGAAGTTTATTTTCAAATTTGAGCTTATATGCAAACTATGTGTGCATCATATGATAATCTGAGTGAGAAGTGCAATTTACCCAAGATGAGGGGTTATATTTCAAATGTTACAAGTTGAATGTATTCTAAGTGTTTTAACATCTTAAAAGAGAGAGAATGATACTAAGTGGTGGCTTGTGGAAAATCTAAAAATCTAAAGTGAGAACTTGTTTGAAAAATGCTAAGTGCTTGGCGCATCAATTGTGGTACAAATTATAATATATGCAAAATGTAGGGTTGATGTGTAAACTACCACTTCTAGATTGTCTTTACTCCTACCTAGTATTATTTAGAGGAGAGAGAAAGAAGGAGACACTATGTTTGAATCATCTTAAAGTGATGGTACTTTTGATAATGAAAAGATCAAGAAAATGCATAAGTTGAAAGCTATATATATGAGCTATATCGAGTTGTGGACATAGAATGGAAGTCTCTATCAGACATAAAGCTATAAAGGGAGTCTCCTATCGGTTTGTGGATTTTTGGCTTTGCCCATGATAGGCAATACATTTCAAATAAGTGATATGTATTGACTTGTAACTTGTCTTAGGAAAAGATTGAGTTGAATATAATAATGAAGTGAGTGGAAGGAGATAACTAAAGAGACAACCCTTATCCCTTGCATTATCCTTGAACTTTTAGTTTTGAATGGCAAGATAATGATGGAATGCACGCAAATATATGTGTCGACCATGCATGGCTAGGTGGCATGTAGTAGCTTAAGATAATGACACCTCTTACACTCTTTTCCATAAAACCCAAGTATAAATACCTTACCCTTCACTTGTTAGTAGAATTTTCGAAATCTTGTTAGCAACCTTCCCTTAGATATCATGCATGCCACTCTTGTATCGTGCATGAGTGAGGAGAGTCAAGCGGTAGAGCTTGGTATCGGCCAAAGATAAAAGATATCGGCCACGTAGGTCATAGTAACCTAGCAAAGGTGATATCGACCATTAGAGTGGAGATATCGTGCAAAATCTAGGTGCTCAAGTTTTGGATCTCAAAGAGGCTCATCTTTAACCTTGAAATGTGAGGAGTTGAAGACTTGAAGCTTGGAAGTTACTTTAGAGGCAGGTTATATAACTTGAACCCAACTATATTATTATTCTTTTTCAATATTATTGAACTTGTTGATTATTTTCAATCTCAAATTTCCTTTGATCAATTGATATATCTATGAGTCCAAATAAGTAGTTAGGATTGTTGTCTGTGGTTTAGAATAGTAAGACAAAGGTCTTGAGGTTTATGATGATGACATCATCATTGTATAACCTGATATGGAACTTAAGATGGAGGTTCACCCGATATAAAAGTAGGTGATACCTCATACACGATATGAGGCATGTCCTATGAACGATAGAGGAGTTACCTACTAGCACCTTAAACTCGATACAAGTTTAAAGTCATATCTTTTACACGATATGGGAAAAAACCTAGGTAAAGAAATGAGAACCCGATATGTTTTGCAAACCAATTTGCCCTAGAAACCCGATATACTCTACTACTTTGTGATGGGTTGAAAAGTAAACTAAGTATCTATCCTGTCGTGTACTTATAATAAAAGAACTGAACCTTGAAAGTACAAAAAGGTTATGAGATCAAGGGTTTATCTATTATAGGAAACCCGACATGATACCCAATTAATATATAAATTGATATGGTAAATCTAAGATGGAATATGATATGGTAAATCCAAGATGGAATCCGATATGGTAAATCCAAGATGGAATCTGATATGGTAAACCCAAGATGGAATCTGATATGGTAAACCCAAGATGGAAACTGATATGGTAATCCAAGATGAAAAACTGATATGATAGTTTAAGATGGAAAACTGATATGACAATCTAAGGTAGGAAACCAATACAATATTATCTCTATATTACTAAAAATGATACATGGTAAAGCCATAAAAGATATGCCTGATATGGTGTACTCTTGTACACGATATGAGAATCCAATATGTCTCTATACCCTATATGAGGTAAAGAAGTTCAACCTATACCCGATATGAGGTTTACTTGAGATGATAAAAGCTAAAGTGATAGCTAACCTGCCATGGCTACATGAGACAGTGTTAGGGGATATGCCCTAAACCCGATATGATGGTATGGTTTTACCACATGACTAATATGAATACATAATATGATGATATGTGCATCTTCAAGCACGATAGATAACATTATCCACCATGATACCCGACATGGTAAGTATGCTCCAATTAACTAGGCTTATATGATTAATGCAATATTGAGACACAATGAGCTTAATTCAATTTGATAATGATAAGATAACAGACCTTAAGAGGTGAATTAACTAATCGACATCCTAGTGAGGATGAGAGAGAAACTAAGATTGGAAAGTAATTATGTGATGAACATATAATAATACTCCTAAAATGAAAGGAGTATGATTTAGTGCTTAATCTTTGCTAATGAAATCTTGAAACCCTAATCGGTTGACAAAATGGAATCATAACCCTAATTCATTGGGGAGAATGTTTTCTTTAGCATTTCATGGTTATGACATGTGTTTGAAATTATGGATAGCATGATATACTAACCATACATGTATCATAAGGTAATGAGCATGGCTAAGTAAGAGTTATGATGTTATATGATACAGATTGAATGAGCTATGTGAACTGTGTGAATAAATACCTTGGTCTGATGACCTAGAGGTAATGGTTATCTGCTAAATGGTTACAATACTCAATGATGAATTAAGGGTTTGAATACCCAAGTGGTGATGATGATAAGAGATTGAGATTCTAAGTGATCTATGTGTTTCAAAGAACATGAAAGTACTTGATAAATATATTTATGCTTTTCTTTTTAGCATCTACTATAATTCTTATTTGTAACTTGGTTGATGCTAAAAGATACGATAATGTACTTAATTAAGCAAGTAAAATATTATCATCTAGTTGGCTAAACCATAGATCCATTCAATGTCAGCACTTGCTGAATGGTGAAATGAGTTTTACTCGGTATGCATATTTTTGAATAAGTGATCATTAAATGAGGGTGCTCAATGGACTCCCCAACTAAATGAGGGTGCTCAGTGGACTCCCCAAATACACCATGTTGCTCAGTGGACTTCCTGATGAAACTAAACCA
Source organism: Alisma plantago-aquatica (assembly GCA_963693085.1). NCBI lineage: Eukaryota > Viridiplantae > Streptophyta > Magnoliopsida > Alismatales > Alismataceae > Alisma > Alisma plantago-aquatica. The sequence goes on from OY856410.1 coordinate 581,980,421, forward strand.
GGATCGCTCAGTGGTCATCCTAATGACAAATAATCCGAGAAAGCTTAGTGGTCTTCTCCCGAAGAGAGTACATGCTACGACTATAACTCTATAGAGAAGATGCCACTATACCCCAGCATAGCTAATTACAGCAGACACTAGATGTCGTGCTAAGTCTAAGTGATCTCATACTGACCGAGACAGGAGAGGTATTGACAGCCGGCTCTGCCACTGACCTTGTATGGTACCGATTTCGACTTACTAGTGGTCGGTTGGAGTATGAGAGGTATACCTCATCTCCTCGGGGGATAAGTGTGAATGTGAACATGTATTCAGTTGTGTAGCATATTTGTTTAAGGAATTGAATATGGAAAACATTGGTTGATGCCTTATTACTTTTATACATCTTAGTAGATAGATGTTGTACACGTTCTTCATATTCCTTTTAAAGAAAATAGATGACTTATAGGTTCATTATCAATATTTATGCTTGGCACAATAAATATATCTGCTAGTTGCATAAAATATCCTTTGTTCAGTCTTTACTATTTCCTGTGATAATATTATTGTTGGCAGAGAGTTATATCTCTCACTGGGACAATAGTCTCACCTCGTGAGATTCACAACTTTTAGGTGGACACGGATGAGGGCATAGGAACCAAACTGTAGAAGAAGGATCATATTAGAAGGGACAATAATAGTAGCTCAGGTTGAGTACACTGACTATCGTGTCTTGTAGATAGAAGTCCTATGTGTCGTCTCTTTACTCTTAGGTCCTTGGGAGATAGTTCTTAGTGGGTTTTTTTATGAACGACTTGAGATTTTTGTTTGTTTTTCCTCAAGGGTTTATGCTGTTGTTGAATATGTTAAAGTAAAGAAACGGGTACTAGTTATCCTTGAGAAGAGATGATACATTGTATGTATAATATGAATCACAGGTATATATAAAGTTTTGGTTCCTTTTGTAAGAATTTCCTAGAAAAGGATCTATGTGCAAAATGGTTTTAATTCTTAGTGATTTTTGTTAATTCCGTTGTTTATGGTTATTTCATGATTATTACTTGTGATGTCTTGATTGGTAATCGGGTCATCACATTTGTAACCATTACGTGTTAAGAATACTTTTCAAGCTCAAGTTGCTTGATTTATTGATTGGCTTGGTTGATTGGACTTATTGATTGGATTAGCTAACTTTCTTGGTTTTGAGACCTCTAAATCAGGTATGTGGTTATGCTTATGGCTTATCACTTTGATTTCACGGTGATTTTCTGAGGTTCTACCGATTGCTTGAAATTAAATGCTTAGATGAACTTTAATTCTTGCAATCTATAAAGTGACTATGACTATAACCTTATAATGTTTATAACTTGATCAAACCTGATACCACCTCTGGGATTTGTGAATGAAAAGATGAGTAAAGTCATGGTGATGACTAAAAGACCAAGCCCTGGGTTTGGAAGGTTAGACCAAGCCCCAGGTTGGGAAGGTGATAATTAGTCAAGCCCTAGGTTGGGAAGACCTAATGGCACCTAGCTCCAGATTGAGAGATCACCAATGAGGTACCAAGATCCAGATTGAGAGGTATCCTAATGCCCGATGTAGGGACAAAAACTCTAAGTGAGGGTATACCAGAGGTTAGGTAAAAATGGTTGAGAAGTTAGGAAGAAAATGTAAATTTTGTTTTGTATCATTTAGTTGTTGTGGTTATGTTGTTACAATTATATACAAAGTTTTGGTTTCACCCACATATAGGTATAATTCATTCTACTGACTGACGTTTTGTTTGTCGTCATTTTAGGGTAATATGAAGTTATGTCTACATGCTTACCAGAAAGCGGATGTTCAATATAAAAAATGACATTGGAAAAGAACAAGATTAAATAATGTTCAGAGGATTACAATTAGCTAGTTCTTTCCTTGGGTAAAGTTCCGAAATCCTATTTTTGAAAGGTATCTAAAAAGAAAAAAAATGTATCCTGCTTTAAGCTTAGTTGTGGTAGAATTTATTAATTATTCTTGATTATTGCAGAACCATATGATCTTGTTTGGGATAACAGATCTAGATTTTTTGCCTTCCTTGATTGGGGCTTGTCGAGGGGTGGGGTTGTTACATTACTTCTTCTTTCTTTCTTGTCCTTCCTCTTGTACTTGCCATCTTTCTTGTAGTACTCCTTCTTTGAGCTGCTCTTATAGTATGACTTATTTTCCTTGGGGCAATCATTCTTGTAGTGTGTCCTTATTTTTGGTCACATTCATAACACCTTGGAGTAGAGGAGGAGGAGGGCTTTCCCTTGAAGTGCTACCCCTTGGAGTAGTTAGCTTCATGATCACTATGGGCTTCATCTTCACTTGAGGAAAAAGGGGTAGGCCGACAAGCTAGTTGTTGTTGGAGAACAATGGTCTCCACCTGAGCTTTGATTGTATTGTCCTCGATCTTCTTTGACTCTTTCTCTTCTTGCTTCTCATCTTCCTCTTGCTTGTCAAGTCTAGTCTCACAGGCTTGAAGATTGCTAATAAGCCCTTTGGTGGCAATGTCACCAAGGCTTCTGATTTCTTCAATAAAAGTCACCTTGGATTCCCACCTTTTGGGAAGTGACCTAAGGATCTTGGAGTTGATGGTGCCTTGATCCATATGATGGAACAAAGAAGCAAGTCCATTGATGATGGTGTTAGTCTTGAGTGCATCTTAACCACTCTCTCCTTCTTTCCCATCTTGAATTTCTCAACGAGACATTAGAGCATGCATGTTTTGGATTCCTTGACTTGCTTGGTCCCTTCATAGGTGACACAATGTTTGTTCCACATCTCATGGGTTGTATCCTAAGAAGATATCCAGTTGAACTCAGAAGGAGTGAGGACTGCATAAATGATGCTCATGGACTTTGCATTAAGTTGTGCCTTCTTGAGTGTAGCTTCATCCCAAGAGGCTATATCTCCCACCGGCTCCTTGTATGGAAGGATGACTACTTTCCACATGTTGTATCTCATTCCTTGCAAGTAGATCTGCATCTATTGCTTCCAATAAAGGAAGTTTGTTCTGTCAAAGATTGGAGGTCTCATGGATAATTCACCCTCCAAGTAGAGAGAACATATAAGGTTGTTGACCATCTTCTAATAAAGGATGATTGCTTTCCACATGTCGTAGCTCATTCCTTGCAAGTAGAACTGCATATGTTGCTTCTAGTAAAGGAAGTTTGTGTTGTCAAAGATTGGAGGTCTCATGGATAATCCATCCTCCAAATTGAGAGAACCTAGAAGGTTTCCACCCATATTCTTGTCTAATGGGAGAACTTGTCAAAGAAGATCGTGGCTCTGGTACCACTTCTTGGATCAAAAGGGTTCTAGAGGGGGTTGAATACAGCTAAGAAGAACTTAGAATAAATTCATTAGACCTTCAAGTTACTTCAAAAAAGGCTATTTCAATTATGTAATTCGATGTGCAACTAAGCATACATAGAGAGGAAGAGAGATATTGAATGAGATCAAGAATAAGCTATGTAGAGTGGTTCCAATCTTCAAACTAGAAGAAAGAAAGTACACTACCAAGAGACGTCAAGCCCTAGGATTTTGCAACCATTGCATATAATAATACCTTCCTTTTGTAGGTCAAGGATACCTTGCCTTCCTTTTTAAGGACTAAAAGGAGCCAATAAACCTTACAATATCTTACCTATCCTTCGATCAAGTCTCCAACCTCTACAAGGGCTTACCCATTTTTTCAAGGAGTTGGAAACCTTTACCAAGGAGCTCCCCTTCTTGAAACAAGTCTTCCTCCTTGAAGGAATTACCCACTCTTATCAAGTATCTTCAGCCTTCACCTTCTCCTACAACTTGGAGAATCTTTCACCAACTTTGCTTGAAGAAAGGAATTGGGGAAAGAGAAGATTGAGAGATTCACAAGGATTACAATGAAGTATGTCTCTCACAATAACCTATCTCACTCATATGAACATTTTGATTAGTAAGAAAGAGAGATAAAGGGGTTCTATGTGGACAAAATCACTCAAGTATAGCTAGGAGCATGAGAGGCAAACTTGGGATGAATCCCATGGGTCCCTATTTATAGTTGGGGATTTCCACTAGCCAGTAGAAGCACTTGGGAATGAATTTTAGTAGTTTGGGGTGTTGTAATGGATCTATTTTTTATGTTTGCAACACTCCAACGACTAGAATCATTTTTTCTACAAACTTCGTATAGTGCAATCGGTCGAGTTTGCATAAAGGTAGCTCAACCAATTGCACTTGCAACATCTAATTTTGAGTTGTCGGTCAAGTTATCCTAGATGAAACTTGACTGATGGCTTAAAATAATTTTGCCTATGCAGGGTGTCAGTTGAGTTTATCCTAAGGTAAAGTTGGCCTAACCTAGGCATTTGCCAAGACCCATCCTAAACATCAGTTGAATTTCTGAGAAGGAAACTTGGATGACAAAACAACCCGTGATGCATTTTAGAAATTGTCATAAAAGTGCTTAAACGTTCGAATTAAGTGCTCCTTATTTTTTCTCTTCTTAATTACAAGTCATAACATTGATACAAATGATTAAAAAATTTGTCCTAAGTTGTTTAGGGCATATTCCACAAAAGTGCATTTGCATTGACTTTTGCTTGTATTTGATTAAGATGGAACTTGATTGAATTGATCCTTTTCATGTACATAATACATGAAATCAATCTCAAATATACATATTAGATACATATGAATGGAATGGTTAAGCCATCTTCCAATTATGGACAATGTATAACTGTTAGGTCAACAAAGGGGATCTTCGACGTCCTACATATTTATCTTAGAATGTGCATCAGTCCTGCCATATTGAAGGAGTCTTCAATCCCTCAGTACATCGAGGAGAAGGAGTTTCTGTTGAAGAATATCCAGGTTGGTAAGCCCCTCTAGTTGTGTGGAGCATATGGAACAATGGCTTGCATGTTTGAAGGATGTAGATGTACATTGGGGATGGATGCAATTCTATCTTGATAACTCAACATCTGGAATGACCATGTTGGACTTCCAATGGCTTATCATCTTGCTAGGTCTGAAGGTTTGTGTCACATATTGCCCTATGTTAGTGTTGAGGCAATTCAATGTCGACAATGTGTGTATCAAATTGATTCCCTTCACTCTTTTTACAAGAAATTGATGGTAGATTCCCAAAACTTTTACCAAATGGTGGTGCAAATGTGGTTATAGCAGACGAGGCTGACTCAGGATTCATTCTGTGTGTGTTGGGACTACTCTCCTGAGTACTTGGAATGGCTTGTATTGATGTATTTAGTGAAAGTGACTTGTGATTCTTCTAGATAACTCCAGTTATGTGTATGTTTTTATTTTGTTCATTTGTTGGATTATATGTTGGAACGAGAAGCCAAGTTAATCCATGCTTCTGTAGTGATTTCTATTTTAGAAAAAAATTATGTTCATAATGTTTGGCATTTGTTACTAATACTCCATCCATGATATTTAGAAATATGTGTTAGGATTTAGATCCTTGAGTTGCATATTGCTATGAGATCCCCTCTGACAAATCCTCTCACTAGGGACAATCTAGAGTTCTTCTCTATGTGCCTTAGAACACCAACAATATTTGTAGGCTTTCATATTTCAAGATCGCCACCTTCTTATCCACCTTATGCCATGAAGTTGGAAGATTGAAACCCAAAGCATTTTAACCTATCTCTCATCTCAATTTGATGATAGATGTCTCCTCCCTCCAAGTGTTCATGGTCCATTATATTATATGGAGGGTCCTCATTCTAAGGGAGAAGATGGAGAAACTCCACTAGACCTAGGTGTCATGCTATGTACTAAATTCAACCATGTAACGGGTGTGTTGAAGGAAATTTCCTACCCAGTTGGGCTATGATGCTAGATGTAGAGACACCTGAGTAGGCTTTACTCCTGACATGCCGTAGTGTAGCGATCAACCACACGATTTTTCAACATGTTAAGAGGGATTTTAGATGATTATTATGTTTTCATAAAGTTCCCACTAGCCATGGGTCTTTGCATTAATGATTTTGATTTGACATCGATGCTCGGGGCCTTAACATGAGAGCCTAAGATTCTATGGGGAATGAATGAGGCTTTCCAAATGAGGGTTTTCCATCTCACAACTACTGGGTTAGTTCATATAGTGGTTGGTCCCACCTCTTTTGAAAAGAAGATGCAATGATAGCCACCAAGAGTTTCAAATTCCAACTTCTCCTAATGACCCTTCCTTCTAGGTCAACCATGATATATGTAAGCATTACATTATATGACTAGGAATAGGGATCAAGATGTTGATTGTGAGGATCATATATGACTCGCCTACGGGGACTCATTGTAAGGCCCCTAACCTAGCTTAGTTCTTGATTATGCTTTCTTTTCTAAATAATATGCTTAGAACCTTAATCTAATCCTTTAATATGCTTTGTTAACATGTGACAATCTTGTGTTTCCAGTTTGGTCAAGTTCTGATGATGTTTGAGCTTTGTATGATTGTTTTGGACCAAGTTGCAATCAACGTGGAGGTCGGAAAGATCAAACCAAATTACCCATGTTGATGGGTTATCTTGCAATTTGTGACATGTTGAGTGTGCCCTTAGTGCTTTAGCATCATGAGAGAGAGACAGCTATATTATGGGGCACCTTGTTGGACCTTGTTTGATGAGGTGGCATCATGTGGAGATGCTAGGGTTTCTAGGGGTTGCTTGGTATCGACCTTGATGAGCTTTGTTGAGTGTCTCGACCTTGTGGTGTGTTATTGGTGTATCTCGACTGAGGCACCTTGCTTGAGTGTTGTTTTCTCGACCTTGATGGTCTTAGGGTGCTTTTGGTTGAGATGGTTGGCTTCTTATGTCGTGGCTCGACTTGGTTTGTTTGGTGACCTTTTTCTGTGGTCGAGACAAGATGTCTTGAGGTTTGTCTCGACCCCTAGGGTGGTAGTAACCTGAGTGGTCGAGACCCCACCTAGGCTTTATCACCATAAGTTGCATGCGTGCATATAGTGGTTGCATGTTAGTTTCTTTTGTGGACTAGTGTCTCTTTGGTGGTCTCTTATGTTGACACCTCACCTCTACCTTACTTCCCTCTTCCTTTGAGTATATAACCTCTCTCTTCTTCATACAAGTATCTTTTTTGGCCCTCTTTCTTCTCCCTTCTCTTGTGTTCGTCCTAGTAGCTTTGAGGAGAAAGAAGGACTGATCTTGGGTGCTTTGGAGGTCTACCAACCTAGCATGTGTTGCTTTGGAGCTTGATCACCTTCCTTGTGGTGATTCTTGGTGGTCCCTCTTCTTGGTAAGTGGTTCTTTTCCCTTGATCACATTTTTCCTTTGGAACCCTACCTTTCTTCTTCCTCTTTCTCAGCCATAGATTGTGGACTATCCATGGTGGTCGTTTTGAGAGAGAACTCCTAAGAACAAAGGGTCGGAGGCCATGTTTTGACAAGGTAGTACCCAAGTGTGAGGAAGTATTCCTCTCTTATCCCTTTTTTCTTCTTGGTTCAGCCTAGGGTTTCTTTCCCTCTTTTCTTGAGCTACGTTTGACCTTAATGTCTTCTTCTTGTTGAGGATCTCTTGTGGCCGATAGTTGATCTTTTGGTGGAGCTTGATCTTCTTCCTTGGAAATCGAGAGCTTGGAGATTGTTCCTTCTCTTAACGTGGGTTATATAACTCTCTACCTTCTTATATTACTTGCACATTAATCATACTTGCATGCTACTATTTTGATCTCTAAACTTGATACCAATATGTAGATGAAGTTTACATGAACAAAGGTTTAAGCCTTTGTATATTCTCATGTATATTACACTCTTTCTTAAACCCTAATTTCTTGTACCCGACTTGTTATGTGTTGGTGGAGGTGATTTTGATACATGCCTCATGTTTCTTGGTTTCATCACCATGCTTTGTTTCAAACTTGTGTTTTCTTGAGGTTTTGCATTGGTTTTCTTGAGGTTGGAGCTTGGTCTTCTTTACCTTGGTTTGGTTTCATGAAGGTGTTCATGTTGGAGTTTGGTTTTCAAGATTTTGATGTGACTCTTTCATGTAGTTTTCCACCTTGTTGATGGTGATATTCCATGATGGTAACCTTCTATTTTGAACAAGGTTTATCTATGTTTTGATGTTGGCTAAGTGTTGTTTGGGTATCTTTACCTTGGTGGTCGCTACACCTTGATCTTGTCTAGATCGAGACATATGTGTTGTTCTTGTTCGAGACCTTTGTTTTGGTTTTAGGTCAAAATGCATGCTATTGTTTTAGTGGTGACCCTTAATTTTTTTTGGGCTGAGACATGCCCTTGATGGTGGTTGAGACACCATGAAAGTCGGTGGTCGAGACATCATGTGAGTAGTAGTCGATAAACATGGTTTTGTTGATGTCAAAACTCTTGTTTTATGGATGGTCGAGATGCTTGTTTTGTGCATGGTCGAGACACCTATTTTTGTGGTGGTCGAGACACATGCTCTTGTCTTGGTTGAGACACCTAGTGGCTTGAGGTCAATACACTTGGATGGTTTTTGGTCATGACACATGTTTACTTGGGTGGTCGATACACTCACTTGAATTCATGATAGTATCACATACATAACACAATGAGATGGCACACATACACATGTACATGATATTGATACTTAGGTTACGTATGGGTGCGGTAATTTAGGGTGGTATTGTAATTCGCTCTGGTATTTGAACTACCACATTTATGAAGATGTCATTTGTCTAGCTTAGTGGAATTTATGAACATCAGCAGTCGGAATGTGACATTCCCCCTGCTATGCATTTATCAAACTTCACAAAATCTACCGATTTTGGAGAGCTTTGCAAATCACGGAGTGAGTGCTTCGACCCCGACTCTCCTGACCCCCATCGCCCTCCGACCCCCATCGTTCCTGACTCCTCCTCTTCTTCTCCCCCACATCCTTCCGCCGGATCTTCCTTCCTCCGCTACCATGGAGCGAGGGCTCTACCTGTTCTCGCCATCAATGTCATTCCTCCCTTGCACCCAATCCTCTCTGGGGTCGCTAGGGTTTTAACCCTAACCTCTTCTCCTTTCCCCATCATCTCCTCCTTCCCCAACAAGGGTCTTCTCGTGATTGAAGTCGTCACTGCTCATGATTGAATTCGTCATGGTGGCTGCTCGCGGTACTACAGTGTTCACTGGGCCCGCTAGGAGTTGTGATCCGACTACTGTTCGAGGGTTCTGCGCATCTCACTCTTCCTCACGGAGCAGGTTAGTTCTCTGCCTTTTTCCTTCTCTGACTTCCTCGTATTCTCCAATTTCACCTGATTTCACCCCCTTTTGCTTCCAGCCCTAGGAAAAATGGCGTGATGTTCCTGTAGTTCTCTGGACACCACGCACCACTGACTCAAGCACTGCCTCATCCTCCTTAACTTCATCCAGCGTACCAGTGGCAGTCTCATCCGTTCCTCTCCTTTTCTCTTCTCTGTACTGTAACCTCCGCTCCTCCTCACCAATTCGCTGAGAAAGGGAAGCCGAAAACCACGCGCCTTCTCCTTCACTCACTCCCCTCTCTATGACTCGCTTTCCCATCTACCACTCGACCGCCTTACCCTCTCCGCCCTCTCCCCCTTTGACCCGTATTTCCAGATCATCCTTTGTCCCCTCTGCATCTCATTTCCTTTCTCACTTCTGGTAGTCGTCGGTGGCTTGTGATTATAACCCCTTCCCTTCCAAATAGATGAAAAAAGAGGCAGTGCATGGATACAAGGAAAGGCGATGAGCGATTGAAAAATAGTTGTGCGACCAATAGGTCTCCTTGCCCTCCGACATTAGTAGGTAAAACTAGTTGCAAATGTACTTCTTCCCCCGCATCCTCAAGTTTCTCCCTTTTGTTCTCTATATAGCCGTAGATTTTTCATCTACACAGAACTAGGGGCGAGTTGATATGCTCTGGAGGTGAGGCACTGTTGTCAAAGACCCACTCCATGAGGTGAGGCTGAGCTTGATCGAGAACCTAGTCGGTTGCTAAGAAGTTTACAGATAATAAATATCAGGGTGTCTCCTTTGTAGAATTTTCCTAGTACAAATACAAAGCCTCCACACTCAATTCCCTTTACTCATCCTCCTGCTCCTCTGCCTTTCTTTCTGCCGCTGCTTTGCCTCCCCTCCTTCCTCAGATCGTTCTTCTCTCCCTCTCCTTGAGTGGTGAACTATGGTGAGCACATTCACTGGGTCATTGCCTTCATCTGCCCAATTATCATCCGCATGTTTGTTAGTAACCATTTTAATTTGGTTTCAAGTATATGTATCATGGGTGTTTCCTTATTTGCACATGGTTTTCACTGACCTTTTGTTATTTGCACTAGGCTTTAAGGGCATCAACATGAGTGGTTGTGACTTGGGTTGTCTTCTAGGTGTATTTGACTTGCACTTGGTTAGTAACTTCGTTATTTGTCATTTGATTTTCTTTCTTTTTCCCTGCCCTTTTCTGGTATGATTCACTTGCACCTCATATTATGATACAATGTTGGTCTGTAACACGCTCTTATGAATATTATGATACAATGTTGGTCTGCAACATGCTCTCATGAATATTACAATACAATGTTGGTCTGTAGCATGCTTTCATGAATTAGTTCCAATTATTATAATGCAATGATAGTTTTTCTCTCTCATTTAATACTGAATATAATGTATGGTCTTATATAGTGTTTGATATGGCTTCACATGGAACAAGTGAGTTTTTAGAGCATATTTGTAGAAAGAGAATGATGGATGAGGAAGAGAAGAAAGAGAATGAAGAGGAGAGAAATAAAGTCATTGTTGGTGTTGCTACCATGACTGTGACTAGTGTGGCAGCATGGTACCATGATAGTTTTATGGTGAGAGATCCTCCTACTGATTGGGATGATGTAAGGAAATGCTACTTGAATAGATTATACAATGGTACCGATGATGACTGTGTTGAACAATTGCGAGTAAGCAAAAGTGGATTCCATAGGTTGTGCGAAGTATTGACAGGGATTGGGGGTTTAGTTCCCACAAAGCATGTTGTAGTTGAAGAAGCTGTTGCAATGTTCTTGCACATCCTAGCTCATAGTCTCAAGTACCGAGTAGTAAGGTTTCATTATCATAGGTCTCAAGAGACGATAAGTAGACATTTTCAAGCAATTCTGTGTGCTGTTATGAGAGTGAGCAAAGAATATATTAAACTACATGAGTGCACTCTAAATGAGATTGATTTCATGAGATGAAAGTGGTTTAAGGTATATATATTTATTAAAGTATTACTTATATATATATATACTCGTATTTGTTTTTTAATGATTGATAACTTCTTTTTTTGCTTAACTAGAACGGTCTTGGTGCACTTGATGGAACTCATATTCCTCTGAGAGTTCCAGTCGAGAAGCAACCTGCCTATCGCAATAGGAAAGGAATCATAACCACCAACATGTTAGGGGTTTGTGATCCCAACATGATGTTCATATACGCACTTCCAGGTTGGGAGGGTTCTACAACCGATTCAAGAGTTTTGAAAAATGCATTGTCTAGAAAGGACAATCTTTGCATTCGAAATCGTAAATATTTTTTTCTAAAACTTTTATATAAATATGATATAGAATAATTACATGAATTATAGTTTGTGATAATTCTGGTGTAGGGAAGTATTATCTTGTGGATGCGGGATACACGAATGGTCCAGGGTTCCTTGCACCATATCGAGGAACAAGGTATCACCTAAATGAGTGGGTGGGGAATATGCCACAAAATTATAAGGAGCTATTTAATCTCTGCAACTCTAGTGCCAAAAATGTAATCGAGAGAGCCTTTGGACTTCTGAAGAGTAGATGGAGTGTTTTAAGGAAAATCTCCTTTTTCGGCCTCAAGACACAAGTGAGGATAATAAATAGTTGTTGTATGCTACATAACTATATCCTACTTGAAAAACAAGATGATCCTTATATTAGAAGCCCAACATAGAAGAATCCTTGATGAAGTGGATAGGGAGATCATGGGATAAATACCTGCTGGTGAGCTAATTACACTTGTAGAGGTGACCGGTCAGTGGATAGGATTTTGAGATGCTTTAGCACAAGGCATGTTTGAAGACTATCTACAAAGAGGGGTTGTTTGATGTTTTATCTTTTCTTGTGTACTAGAACTTATTTGTAGTTCATGTTTTATCTTCTTATGTGTACTAGAACTTATTTGTAGTTCGTGTTTTATCTATTCAAATGTATTAGACCCATATGTACTAGAACTCGTGTATTGGTGTAATCTTTACTTATGTACTATAACTTATTTGTAGTTCATGTATTATCTTTTGTTTTATTGTGTATATTGCTAGAGTTTTGGAATGGCTTCCAAAAAAGGAAAGGAAAAGACTACATCACAAAATGACTACTTCTGTTGGGACTTAGCTAAAGAAAGAGATTTAGCTAACATCCTAAGAGATCAACGGAGTCTTGGTCGTAAGGGAGACAATGGGTGGAAAACAGTTGCCCTAAATACAGCTGCAATGTCAATCAATAGCACATTTCACACTGAACTCACATTCAATAATGTGAGAAACTGTGTGAGAACATGGAAGAAGACCTATGCAGCTGTGAGTGATATTCTCTCACAAAGAGGATTTAATTGGGATGACACAAAACAAATGGTCAGTGTGGATAATGAGGATGCTTGGAATGAGTACGTCAAGGTATATCTTGTTTTAGCTTTTCAACCTTTCACCAACTAAACTCAAACTACATTGCATCTATTAACATGATACTATTTTATAGTCACATGAGGATGCCAAGAAATACCATTGGAAGGTCATTCCAAATTGGGATGACATTGTGGACTTGTGCGCAAAGGATAGAGCCACTAGGGAAGGTGCAGAAACGGCTACTGAAGCAAATGAGGTGATGGATTTGGAGTCGGTGGATGAGATGGATACAAAAAGCATAGATGAGGATACAATGTCCACCACCTCAATTGAAATTAGAAAGAAGCCATCAACTGAGTGTACACCCTCAAGGAATAAGGGAGGTGGTACTTCAATTGCTGCTGCCGTGGACAAGATGGCTTACAATTTTGTTGACTACATGAAGGCCATATCAGGTCCAAAAGGTGTTGACCCACAGGTTGTGTATGAGGAGGTGTTTTCCGTTGACATAATTGATGATTCCCAGAAGATGAAGGCATGCATGTGGTTCATGGACAATGAAAAGCAGTTCTCTCTATTGAAGTCTCTGCCTATGGAGAGAAAGAAAGAGATGATTCTCATTTTAATCTAGGTATGATTTGTGTTGATCTTTTATTATACCTTGATTTAATGGTGTCTTTTGCTATAATATTATTACTGATTTGATCCTACATCTTTTTTCAAACTATAGGTGTTGTTACTACTGCATGTGTTGTTACTACTACAGGTATGTTACTGCTGCAGGTGTTTTTATAATTTATGTTACTGCTGATCGGGTGGTGGATGGGTTATTGTTGGTGGTTGGGTTGTTGTTATGTGCAGGTGTTGGTGACTGGGCTACTACTGGTGTTGTTGGGTGGATGGTGCTGATGTGCATGTGGTGGTGTTGTTGGGTGGTTGTTGTTGGACGGTGGTTGATGTGTATATGGTGATGATGTGGTGGGGGTGTTGGTTGATCTGTATATGGTGGTTTTGTGGTGGGGGTGTTGGTGTGTGGAGGATGTATGGAGCATGTTGGCGAGGTGGTGGTGTTGGCTATTGTGATGGTGATGTTGGCTGTTGTGATGGTGGTGTTGGCTGTTGTGATGGTGGTGGTGGATGTTGGCTACTGGTGGTGGTGTTGTCTGGTGGGTGGGAGTGCTGATGTGCAGGTGGTAGTGTTGGCCGGTGGTGGAGTGGAAGCAGCAACTTGCTGTAGTAATTGGGGTGTTGCTGATGATTGTTGGGTGATGGTTTGGTAATGGTTGTGTGATTAGTTGATGCTTGGATGATTGGGTGATGGTTGGATGATTGGGTGATGATTGTGTGATGATTTGGTGATTGGGTTATGATCGGTTGGTATTTTTGTGGTCTTTTTTGATTAAATATAGGAGTTGGTTTCTTTCTCATATAGCTACTACAAATTTCATCTTTGCTGCATACAAATCTAGTAGTTGGTTTCTTTCTCATATATTTTAGGTGGTGGTTACATGTGTTGGAGGGTGATGGGAGAAGCTGCTGTGAGAAACTGATCTTGGTTAGGAAAAGGAGGAAGAGCACACCACTTGTGGTGCCTACATACACATGTAGTCATGCTTTATAATCGTTGTGGTTTATGTTGACAATGTATGTGTGACTTTTATTATGGGTGTATAAGAAATGTACTGATGTAGTTTATATTTGACTATTGAGACAGTTTGTTGGGGTGATGTTGGGGCTTTATCGATGGATGGAGCAATGTTTTGACATAGTTCAAATGATGAATACAATGTATTGATGTATTTTGTATCATGTATTAATGATATATCAAACAAGGATCATTTATATATTATCTGGTTTATGTCGAATGTACTTGTCTTATTTCCAATGAGCTCTAGCAGGTGATGAATATGGATGGCTTCTATGCCATGTATTCGCATTAAAAGTATACAAATGATGTGTAGGTATCCCCTTTCTATGTGTAATATGTGCATGTAGTTGTTGTGTCAACAGGAATAACGTTCATGGCTGGTTAAATAAGAATTTATAAAAAAGAAAAAAAATGTTGCGTTTCAAATACGCAATTACCAAACAATGTAATTAAGAATGGCAATATTCATAAATTTTACATTTCTGAATCAACACTCATCCAAACAATGTAACCAGGAATTATGGGATTTGTTAATCAAGTAATTAGAATACCGTGACTTGTTGATTACTACAGCGGTCAGAAATGGGGCGCCCAAATGCAACCTTAGTGTTGTTGACATAATTCTCTAATCATGTTTAATTAATGATGTTCTCACCTAGTATGCTCCAATAAAGTGGGAGGTGACATAATTAGGGTTTGGTGATTGATTTATAATTTGAAACCCTAATCGGCTATGTGTTTGAAACTCTAACCCTAATCCTAGGGTATACTATGTTTGTTGAGCTAACTTGGATGGTTAGCATATTGTGATGTTTTCTCTCTCTTATTTATGAACCCCTAACCTTGTAGGTGAAATGAATGTCATAGCTTGTTTATGCTATGGCGATAATCATATGAAACTTGGTGATGGCTATGAGCCTTGATGAGGCATGTTGAGATCATAAAAATGTGATGGGTCTTATGACCTAGTAGAGGTTTAATGCCTAGTATGAGGTGTTATCCTCTAGTGATATAATAAGAAATTGATATCCCAAGATAGTATGGATGTGATGACATCCTTGTGAATGGTAGTGCCACAGGTATCCTGTGGTGATGCGACAAGTTCACACCTTATATGTTTTATATCTTCTGAAGTTGCTTTATCCCCTTATCTTTGTATAGTTTGTTTAGGGCTTGTACATTGTCACTTAATTGATGCTAAAAGATACCCAATTGTCTTAAATAATCAAGTAAAACCCTAATGATGTAGTTGCCATGTACCATAGATCCATCTTCAACGTCAATACTTGCTTGATGGGTAAAGGAGTTATTCCTTAGTGGAAGCTCGGAGTCGTATACTATTGAGTATATGCATTTCATAGGATTGGCTGTAGTCATACCCTAGTAGGAGAACAGTCGAGGCCGTATCTCAATGATGTGATTCACCGTATATGTATATATGATATCTTTTGATGATGGCTGCAGTCACACCTCGGTAGGAGTGCAGATGCAGTCGTAACTCAGTTTCACTAGCATTGTGACCTATATGCCAAGGCGGGCTAGGCTGTTTTATAGTTGGACTTGATAGGTCACTACGGAAAAATCGAACCGACTGAGGGTCTGGAGAGATCATAGGAGTCCATCTCCTTGTACATCTTGTATGGCCATGATTTCGACTTAGCAGTTGTCAGTTGGAGAATGAGTGGTATATGTCATCTCCTCAAGGCATAATAAAAGACGTAATATAGTCGTGTAGTATATTTTTATTAGGGCCAAATATGAATAACATTAGTTGAACCTTTTGTTGTATCTTTGTACTCATTTCTTGAATTATAATATGGTAAGGAAATTAACTTCTATACATGCTCTTCATATTCCTTCTTAAAACATGAATTGTTCTACTGCTCAGTGGTAACTTCATCGTTCGTTTAATATGCTTTATCTCTTGGGTACATATCATTTAGCTGAATCTGCTCAACCTATTTAGTATGTAATCTATGTGCTTAGTTACTGTGCTTTTAATAGATGTTGGTGGAGAGTTATATCTCTCGCTGGGACATTGGTCTCACCCCGTGGGTTTTCACATCTTTTAGGTGGTCGAGCTTGAGGAAGTAGAGATCGTGTTGTTGAGTAACAAGGGGAGTAGTATATGGGTCAAGGTTGGACGAGCTGCTTGTGTTTCATAGTAGAGTCCTATGTGTCGTCCATGTACTCTTAGGTCCTTGGGGATTTTTGTAGATGTTTTAAAATGAGACGATGTTTTGGCTTCATGCCTTTGTTGTATAGCTATGTCATGCATGTATATGCCACATGTTATCATATGTACAAGTTGTGGACAATGAGCCAGTGGAAAATTCCATGTAATAATCTTTTGGCAGGTGTTATCCATATACATGTGGATGTCATGGACTGTGATGTGATATGTTCCACTTGAGGTGGATATTTGGAATGGTTTTATTTTCCTACAATTTTTAGTAACCTAGTTTGATTAGTTTTAATTCTGCATTTTGTTTTGAGTAATCTCGCTCAGTCTGGCGTGGGGCGTCATACTCATAACCTCTGCCATCCTCTTATGCTATTGATCATGGGGTTACACCTCCCCTTTTACTAAAATTATGAACATGTTTGGGTGCATTTTATTAGTGTGGTCCTATTTTAAGAAGTTTTTGAGGTTGGTGAACCATTGGGGCCTCAGGATAATTGACATGCTTCTTTTGTCCTAGACCCTAGGTTCTACTTTGACCTTTCTACTTTAGGGTGCACGGGGGGATTCAATCAACTATTTAAGTAGATTTTAGACTTATTGGTAAGGTGTGAGCTTTTGGCTCCCTTACATGGCTCTCTATCAGAGGCTTTTGCTCATTGTTGTAGTTTGACTAATAGTAGTAACTTTTAATGAGGCTAATGTTTGAGTGATGAAAGTGAATATCTCCATCCATGTCTTTCAGGTGCAAGTCACCTAAATCATATATGTCAAGGATGATGTAGGGTTCTTCATATTTAGGGTTGAAATTGCCTCTAGAATCAACATTACATGCAATACTGGGTCGCCCTTATGGAAGTTATATAGTTGAACTTTCTTGTTGAAGGCTCAAGTGGTTATTTCTTAGTAACATTGTGCATGGTACATGGATTCTGTCTGACGTTCTTCACAAGCGTTAATGATGTAGATTTAGTCTTGGATCCATTCTATCTCTGATATATGTTCGTCTTATAGTATGTAGAGGGAAGGGATCTGTACTTCAACCAATAGGACTGCTTCCAACACGTATACTAGGGAATATGGCGTAGCATCTATGGAAGTTTTGATAGAAGTGTGGTAGGCCCAGAAGGACATTGAGAGATGTTCATCATAGTTGGTGTGAGAGCTGATAGTCTTCTTCAGAATCTTGATCAAAATTTTGTTGTCAACTTCTATAGATCCATTCATCTTAGGATAATAAGGTGATGTTTGGTGAAGCTTTATTCCCAAAGGGTTTTGAACAAGTAGGTTTTGCAATGAAGTTAGTCATGTTGTTTGAGAAAATTTCATGTGGTATCACATACTAGCATATGAAATTGTTCTTGAGGAACTTGATGAGATGATGCATTGTGATGGACACTGCCACTACCCACTTGGTGAAGTAATCAATTGCAAAGAGGATGAATAAATTCCCATTCAACACCTTAGTATTGATCTTCCCGATCAGGTCGATCCCCAAGCTCAAAATGTACATGTTGTATAGTTGATTTGTGGGAAAATGAATGTACTCACCATGGATTTGATAGGGTCAACACTTGTAGATGTATTTTCAACAAACTATCTGTGACGTCCCCTGATTTTTTAAAAACTTAATCTAATGTGTGACGTCCAAATTGAAACGTCGTCTTAGCGAGCATCACAATTTAAACACCCCACACTAGGCTAAGAAGAAGAAAATCAGAGGAAGTCAGAAGGAAACAACAGTAGCACATGCACATGAACAATAATAAAGCCATACAACACATGTTCACCATTCAACATATAATTACATAATGAATTGTTACAACATTTGATATTACATATTGAACAACAAACTTTTACATAAACATGTACTACCACTAAACAACTGGATCTTAAGACAACAGGTCCACCTGTACATCAGCTCATCACATAACTATCTCAACTATCCTGATCTTCAAAAGCATATGTCCACAACCTAAACAAAAGATTACATGTGGTACACATCAGCACAATATTCAAGAATATTATACTAAGTACGCCTACGTGTCTTTTATATACCTCTCATCATATCTTGGCAATAATATAAAACTAATGCTTGGTAGTTAAAAGAAATATAAGAAAAATCATATACTTGTACAAAGATGTTCATTAACAAAGGAGAACACATATTTTAAGCACATTTTCCATTGTATAATCGATGAATTTTCCACATGAGGGAATAATGCATCATCTCAGCTACCAAAGAGTTTGAGATGTCAGGCCTTATGATCTACTACCAAAGAGTTAGATCATTGTACAATGTGATCTGCTACCAAAGAGAATGATCACTTTCCAGTACTATGCTACCAAAGAGAATTAGTACTTTCATATAATGGAACAAATATATTATGTTTCATGTGTTCATAACCATAAGTATGGAAAATCAATCAACATATCATGCAAGAATAATCATTTCATCCAATATCATATGCCAAGTATTTTACTACACATATAACACAAGCATATTGTATAATAAGCCAAGTAAGAGGTAATGGCGTACCTTCCAAAGAGATATTTCTAATCACATTCCTGATATCAGATATATCCTCATATCAACAATATTTTAGTCAAACCCTGATTAAGACAAGACCATGTACCATCATCAGGTTCCCATCATCTTAACCCTAGTTATATCCATTTTAGGGTTTAGCTTAGTTCATTAGGATAGGTGCATCATTACTTGCATTCTTATCTTATCTTCTTGTAATTAGGTTACTGGTATTATATTTCAGATTATGGTGCATCATTTGAACATTAGGTTCCATATCACTTTTCACATGTATTAAACCTAGGTTATATTCATTAATCCAATTAGGGTTTCAAACCATATTAAGAAAAATCATCATGTAACATGAATTTTGTGCACAACTACTGATATCAGAGTTAGATATTATATTCCAATTACTGAAATAAGGGTTTTCTATAATTTTCAAAATGTATTGATCATAAATATATTTATTGCATATTAATTAGGGTTATTAGCCCTAATTAGTCATATAAAGCAAATTACATGATTTTGTGCATCAATATGATCATATCTAACAACATATGGATCATAAGCATGAATATGGGTTTATTGACATTTTATCATAATTTAGGCTAGCGTTTGATATTTATTATCTATGAAATAACTATATAACATCTTACATGATATTACTGACATTTGAGCATCAAAATCTTGATATTATTATACTACTGTGTTCTACTCATTTTTCTGAATATTTTTGTACTTTATTTGTATTTTTCTGATCATTTTGCTAATTTCTATGAATTATACAAGATCTAGGTATTTACTGGAATTAGTGGGCAATTTACCTTTTTAGGCCAATGCCTTGCTCACACGTGGCTCATGTGGGGGCGCGGATCACTTTGCTTGCTGGTAAAGCCAGACGATTCAAGGGCGTCTGGACCCAGTTTTATCAACCTGTCTTTCTCGTTCTCCGGTCCACGCGAAATCAACTTGGAACCGAACCACCCGCTCCTATTCTCTCCAGTTCGCTGCTGCCTGCGTGAGACTCGCTGCTCCGCACTTCCGCAGTGTGTCTTCTTTCGCGAAAGGGTAGGGAACCACCACACCAGGGGCGGAACTAGAGGGGAGGCTCCCGAGACTTTAGCCCCCCCCACCCCCAAAAAAAACTAATACAAATAGTTATCTTTTTAGTATTAAGTATAGCTTAAAGTATAAATAAATACATTAACTACGTATAAATTTCAAAAAATGGGACTAGCTGGAGTGGTATATAGCTTGGTTTTTAAAGCAAATGGTGCATGTTCCATTCTAAATGGGGACAACATTTTTGGCTCAGCCCCCTCTGTTCTAAAATGTACACATATATGATTTCAGCCCCCCTTAGTGTAATTTTCTGCTCCGCCACTGCACCACACGGTCAGGTTCTAGCATAGAAGACCCTCCCCTCCTTGCCATGGATGTGAGTCCTGCTGTGTTGGACGATCAGTTCCTAGCTTGGACTGGACCTGGAGCGTAAAACGCCGCCACCGCCGCAGGTGTCTGCCCCTGCGTGGCTCCATCTTGCGGCTCGAGGAACTCGCCGTCGATCTCATCTCCTTTCTCCGGATCACAGAGATGCCACAATAGCTCGCAATCCACGACCACGAAACCTCCTTGTCGTGCTTGAGAAGACCACCTCCGTGCAGCAGGTCCCAGCAAGAGATCATCCACGATCTCCTCTCTCGTCTTCATCTCTTGCTGATCAAGACGCCCCGATATTCCCCAACCGCAACATTCACCTGCGTGCATGGGTTTCTTTCCGCCCAAGCTGCTACTATGGGAAGATCATGGCAGGCGATCGGCCATGATGTTCTCCTCCTCGTCGACTGATAACGCCTCTGAAGGCTGTGCCAAGTCCATTCAAATCTCCTCAGAAACAATCGTCTACTACTAGAACCCCAGGACGCAACCGATCATCCTTCTCCATGTATCAGTCTGTTCTTCTTCCTTACTCTCGTTCCCCACTACTGCTGCAATGGAGAGACCAAGGTATTGGGGAAGGTCTTGCTCTCTCTCTATGGTGCTGTGTATGCTTTGAGAGAGGTTCTATGTAGATCTGCCCAAGTCAAAGAGAACCGTCCACCACTCTCTTCCTCAGGACGTGGGAAAAAACAGACGCTGGTATCGTTTCTCTCGGTAACGTCTACTTGAAGATGAGTCTCACATCTGTCTACTAACTCATCTGCGGCTGAGATGAAGAATAGATAACCATGGATCTGTGGCACTTGAGTTCCTGACGTCTGAGTCACTCAATGGCTAGAGAAGGGCTTCACATCCCACTCAAACCAACTGGTTGCGTGACATCAAAATCTTGGCCTGGATTAATACTTCCAAAACTATACTCCTCGACTAATATATATCCTATAATTCCTCAATCTTCAACATATACATATCATGCAAAAGGAACCTCATATGAACATGAAACTTCACACATAGATTCATAATGTCCAAAAGCACCTTCTTGCCAATTTTGAGGCGCAAGCTCTAATGATTGGTCCTTCAATTAGTTTCTCCAAAATGGTACATACCTAGGTATATGAACCATGATATCAACACAAACGTAGACTTAAAAGTCATTCAAGTTCTCTAATCCATGTTTCACTTATTCAATTGGATATCCAAGACCCTAAAAATTCACTTCATCACACTATCTCTATGTTATTCTAGTAGTACCCCAAGAGTTGTATTTTCTTGGCTAGCATCACTCCATTCATGTGTGTGCTACCAACCGAACATGAACCTCCATCATGTTAGCTTATGATTTTGTCTTGTTGACCCATCAAAAATTGTTTGACTGTAGGACCTATGTACAATTGTGCTACCCCTAGCACAAATTTCATGGATCACCATTAGAGTTCTTGTTTCTCCATATAGGAGAGGTCTTTCCAAATGACTTGGTTTGATAAATACACCTTTATGTCATGAAACCAAGCCTTTTGTTTATCATCAGATGCATTGTCGATGAACATGTAATAAATAGATTGAGAAAGTGTCTAGCTTCAAATGATTAAGTCTGGCCTTCCTAGATGTCGATCCATGAAGCCATAGTTGTTGGAGTATCAACAAAGGCATCCTGCTCTCTTCTGATGAAGTGAAAACATATATGCTCAAAGAATCATGCCAGGAAACACATGTGCTCCTGGTACCACACCAGGTTCTGATGGCATGTTTTCCAATTATTCTAGATGAGATATTTAAAGGAGGGAATCACTACAAACTTGTAGGTGTGGTTCCCCTTCTTGTCTAGCAAGTTATAGACCTAAAATGCAAGCTTCATACTTGGCCACATTGTTGGTGGCATCGAACTCTGGCTGTCTGGCTATTGGCAGTTGTTCTCCATGGAGGTTTTAAAGGACATATATTGGTGGTTGTTCTCAATCAAAGATGGTCTACATGTTGGTATCAAGAGAAGGCTCTACATCAGGTGGACTAATCATCCCTATGTATTCGTATGGGAGTTCATATTCATGTGTATTTTCTTCCAACAATGGGGAATCTACCAGTTGATCGATGAGGGCTTGTGCTTTTACTTCCTTCATTGAGAGGTAGGTCATGTCAAATTCTGACAGCATTGCATGCCATTTAGCGGATCATCCTTTTAGGGTTGGGCGATTGGATAAACAACGAAGTGGATCATGCTTTGAAATTATATGTAGAGGATGCGTCATTAGGTAGTGGGGGTAACTTCCTTGTAGTGTGGATCAAATCTAGGAAACATTTTTCGATTTTAGTATAACAAGCCTCTATGTCATGGAACTTCTTGGATAAATAGTAGATGGTGTGCTACCCGTTGGTGGTGGCTTGACTTAAGACTTCACCCATTGATATCTTGGAAATTGATATGTTTAGTATGAGAGGATATCCTGGGACAATCAGCCTTAATATTGAGGGATTCGCAAGGTAGTCTTTAATATTTTGAAACACTCCCTCACATTATTTGTTCCATATGTCATTGGAGTTCTTTTTGAATAGTTTGAAAATTGGCTCACATATAGGAGCGAGTTTGGGGATGAAGAGGGTGATCTACTGGAGACAGCTTAGTAGGCCTCATATCTCTTTCTCACTCTTAGGGGAAGGGATTTCCTAGATTTCTCAAGATTTCCCAGGATCTACTTTGATCCCTTGCTGGTTGATAATGTATCCCAATAGGTTACCAGACGTAACCCCAAAGGTGTATTTGGTAAGACTTAGCACAGGGTGAACCTCATAGTCACTGAAATTACTTCTCAAGGTTGGTCAGTGGTCCTGCAAACTTTCTTATTTAGTAATAATATCATCCACATAGACCTCCACCTCTTTATGCATCATGTCATGAAAGAGGGAGAACATTACCCTTTTATATGTGGTTTCGATGTTCTTGGAATCGAAAGGCATGGCCCAATAGAAAAATACTTTCATTCTATGATGAAGGATGTCTTCTCTTTATCTTATTTTGCCATCTTGATTTGTTTGTAGCTGATGAATCCATCCATGAAACTAGGTAGTGCATGGTCGGCTGTGTCGTCAACAAGAACATCTATGTGTGGAAGTGGAAAGTCATTCTTTGGATATGCTTTGTTGATGTCACAATAATCCACACACATTCATACTTTGTCATCATTATTTGGCACATGTAAAATGTTGGCGAGCCATGTAGAATTGCTTATCGACTCTCACAAACCAACATTATATTGCTTTTGAACTTCTTCCATGATCTTAAACCTCCATTCAAGTCACAACCATTTGGCCTTCTACTTGATGGGGGTGAATACCAGGGATGATAGGTAGTCTATGAACCTTGATCGAATCATACAACTCCCTGCATGTCTACATAGATCCATGCAAACACATCAATGGAGTGACATAGAAGCTTATCAGTTGGTCTTTGATATCTTATGCTAGATGCTCCCAAATTTTGACTTTGCATTTCTGGGGGCCTGATCTAAAATTCACCATCTCTGTCTCGACTTCGATATGAAAAGTTTCATGCTCCTTTGTAATATACTTTGGGAGAGGGACATATTTGAACACATCATCTTTGTTGTTGTAAATTTGATCTAGAAAAATAGTTGGAAAATTCTTTTAGAGCTTGCTCATGTTTAGATCTTTTATATTCTCTAAGTTTTATAGTTTTTTTGGTTTTTCATAAGTTTTGTAAATCTTTTGGATTTTGTGGAAATGAGTGGGGATGAGGTAGAGCGCTACTAAATAGCCACTCTAGAATCTTCACCGTGTCAAAGTGGTGTGTGGGGGAGGCTTGGTCCTCAAGGTGTTGCGGCCATCCACACACAAGTTATAAAATACCTCAATCTTCTAGAAAAGACAGATGAGAGTATGCATGTCTTCCATGACCTTTGTAATGAAGATGGTGTTGACAACCCATCCCTTGATCATATTTTATGCCTCGTTGTAGTTGTCCTACGTGACATCTTAGTCTTCTTCTATGACCTCAAGGTCTGCAGTCATGGTGTCATATTGGCGGGGCTAGCTGGGGCAAATCTATAGAGGATCTTGGTCGGATCCTTTGGGTGGCACCACACCCCTTTAGGTGTTGGGTCAATGATTTTTTTTCTGGACACCGTGATCATCTTAATGATGTTTGATTCCCTTTATTATGTTGTAATGCTATGGGCATGGTTTGTTGACAATAAGAGTGGATACCCATTTGTTTGCTTCCTCCTCCAGAGGGACAATCTTTCTCTTGGACTGTTGGTTTTGTTGGGTGGTCTAGATGCTATAGATTTTGTTGTTGATGATGCCGATCTCCCTGATGCTGGATGCAAACTAGGGATAGTCCTCATGATCTTCATCATCCACCCCGTACAAAGTAAGTTAGAATCACAAGGATGAAAAACCTTAATAGTTTTAGGATGATCTTAAGTGATAACAACCATGTAGGAAAAATATGGATGGGAACCCTTATGCTTAGGGCTAAGGTTCCACCAATAAAGCACCTTGAGTAGAGGCTCTTCATTTAGTTGAATGTGTTGGCATTTGTGGCTCAAATCTTGAGTCAATGAGAGACAGTTAACAAAATCTCTTCGAGTACAATCTCTCATAGTGGGAAACAATGTTTTGGGCTTCCAATACAGTCTCCACCTAGTGATCTAAGGCTGGTGTAGGATGGGATATAGAACCTTAGGCCCAATCCTTTCTATTTGGGAGGGATCTATATGATCTCTATGCTTCCCTACATGTATCTCCCTATCCTTGATCTGGATGAATGTACATCTCTCTTAGTTGTTGTGGGAACAATGTGGGATCATAGGGGAGATGGAGTTTTCTTCTGTGTGGTGATACAAAACTAACATTGGCGATGTGTAGCATCTCAATGTAGAATAGGAAGTCATCTTCCTCGATGCAGGCAATGGTACCAAGATTGTAAGATTGAACAATGATGGTAGCATGACTAGGTCATAGTTTTGTCTTTGATGTAGTGATCAGGGAACCACCTGAGCTTGATGAGTACATGATCTTCCTAGGAGAAGATTGAAGGAGGGGATAAATTCCATTACCTTGAACAGGGATGTGAATGCTTGTGATCCAATTTGCAGCTTCATATTAATTTCTCACATGGTGTCTTTAATTACTCTATCAAAGGAGGTTGCTTTCTTTGTCACAAGTGTAGGTTGGAAGGACCCTTCCCCAGGCTAATTAGTATCTTTAAGGGACACATATTGAGGGAAGGTGCCACTATCAAAAAAGCATGAGGGTATCTTAAAAATGTTGTATATTTATGTTATCAATAATGACCTATTGTGACTTCCTCCTATTGGTAGCTCATAATCAGAGAACAAGATCAGATGTGGGATTGTGATTAACCCAATGGTGGCTTACGTATTTGGATATGTAGGCCCCTTTAGAGTCTTCATAACTATTTCTTAGTGTGTTGAAGAGTTTTATATTACTTCTTCTAATGACACTACACTTCCCCTTTTAGTTCGTTGAGGAACTAGATTGTATCTGAGATTTCAAGAGCCATTTTCTTACAAGGCTTGAGTGTTGGTGGTAACTTCTTGATATCAATTGATGGAATGGAGACCTTGTCGGTCCCCTATTAGGTTGTACTGGTAGCGACTCCTATGTAAGTAATCACCTTGTCCTTTCCCTTCTCAAGAGGTTGTAGTTGTCACGCCCCAATCTCACATTAACCACAAACCACAAGATTAGGACGCAACAGGATGGGATTTACACATAAGCCAACCACTCTTCACTTTTTAAAGCATTTTAAAGAGATTAATAGGATAATCCGATTTATGCTGTAAAATGAAACTAAACAAACTGCGGAAGCATCTTTATTAAATTGAATAGCAGTATAAACAGAATCTACAACGTATTACATTATCTGACATAAAATAAAGCATAACAGTTAATTTACATCTTTATACACATTCACTCTCTCACTCACACCTTGTCCCAAAGATTGAGGGGAATGGACTAAGAGACCTCTAACTACTAACTACATATACCTTCTACAGACTAAGCGATGGATTAAGGGATCCTTCAGATTTCCGGCTGCTGATGATAACCTGAAAATGTTTTGAGTAGAGGTATGAGCCTACTCGCTCAGTGAATAGCATTTCACTTAGCTATCACTAAACAACTCGTCAGGTTTATATACTGAAAATAAACATTTATGCAGTTCAAGCAGGGCAGTTCTATTAGCATAGCAAATATACAGATAATAACCACACTTCTAAGCATCAACAGGTATTTCAGGTAAATAAACAGTTATATAAATTTACTGTGATCCTACATAATTACTTATTCATTTTTATGTATGCCCTAATCATATGCAGTGTACTCTGCATATAAAGATCCGCAACAAGTCCATGCTACGGTCCCACCGTACAAGACTTAGCGACACACCCGGGAAATGCTAAGTCTGACGCCAGCCCTACTCTGCTACAGGATCATTGGCTCTCCGGCCAGAAACATAGGCTCTACGGCCTCAATGTACAACCACGTGTGCTCCCAACTCCTCCTTTAACCGGAGTACACCTGGCGGAGGGTCACAGGGTTACCTTCGTGACACACGCACGAATGATGTTAGATAACCAAGTTTTCTTTTTGTTTCTTTCCCAGTGCCATTGTGACACACGCATGATTGTTGTTAGACACTGCCTCTCTTTCTATCCTCGTGCCACCAGAATTACTCAACCGGTTGATGTTGGACACGAGTTTCACCCCTAAGCAACAGACCTTCCTTTAGGGGTTCTACGGTGTTAGGGCACTTAGGTCTATTAACCGATTAACAAATAACATTTAAACAGGAGAATCACATTTCATGCATAATGCACAATCTAAATAACACATGAAGAAAATATATATCCTTTATCATCATTAAACATGATTCAGTATCATTTATCCAGTTTCGATGCTAAACATCTATTTTGAAATCAGTAAATATCTTGCAACTATAATATAGGAAATTTTATCACTTTCATTAAGCATATCACGTAATTCAATTCCAATGAATCTAACATATTCTATTGTATATACTACACTATTTAGAAGTTATATCAATTGATACAGAAGTAATTAAACATCTAAAATGAGTTAAATAATGATTATTAAATGAACTACTACTCACCCACTTCGGTGTGTTCGTATACACCGAAAAACGTCCACAACCATGCCTAATTATGCCCTTTACAGCAGAGTGCACGCCGTGCACCTGGGCTGAACGCCGTGCACCTGGGCAGAAACTCGTTCCGCTATCTGTAACTTTGCACGCCGTGCAACCTGCGCAGAGACGGAAATCTCATTGTAGATGAACTCGATTTAGCACCTAATTAAGGCTATAAGCTACAGATTCTTGATTTGGATTCTCAAGTCGAAGTCAGAATTACCTATCCTTAATGCCTCTTACACCCAGGTTGTTCCTAGTCGATCATGCTGCTGCAAACAACAGCTCCTTCACGCACAGGTTGAAGATGGTGTCCGTTCTTGGTGCTAGACGCAGCTATGGCTGCAGATTCCAGATGGGACCTCCAGGCCGAGGTCAGAGCTGACCTTATCTTGCTCAGTCATGCGCCAAACGGCCCAAGGTTGGACGAGCTGCTTGCAGCAAATCCGGCTGCCTGCTAGATGGAGCGCTGCCCTTGCTAGCTGAGAGCCTAGACGCAGCTATTAGCTGCAGATTTGTGCACGAACCTCACAAACGGAATGACCCGCACCTTCCTTGGTGCTTTGTGCGCCCAAAACGGCCCTGGCCGGCGTCGTCCGTGCAGCCGCAACTGCTGTTGTTGCTGCTGTCCGCCGCCCAGGCAGGTTGGTTGTTGAAGAACGCCGCTAGGGCATGGAGGAGATAGGAAGGAAGGGGAAGGAGGAAAGAAGGTGAGCACTGCTAGAGAAGCTTGGATCACGGAGCCCAGATCACCCCTGCCATCGCCCTCTGCTGGATCGGGACCCTGCTATGCGCCGCTTCCCTGTTCTATCGGGTGTTTAGTCGGTTCCTGTAACCGATCGCTGAAGAAGGAGATAAGCGAGAAAGTAAATAAAGGAAAAAGGGAAATAAAAAGCTAAACCTTGGAGAAATTGCAACCAAGTCCAAGAAAACTAAAAATAGCATAAGTATTGCCTCGGAGGTCCAAATTGGATGATTTCTTTTGCATCCACTCAAGCACAAACTCCTCTACCAACTCAAAGCATGAAAACATACTGATTGGACTGTTTCACTAGATCAAAGCTCTAAATGCGAATGTGATTACTTGATTCAACTTAATGTACTAAATAATCAACATTGCTATCATCATTAATTACCTTATATGAGTAAATCTCAACTATTGATTCATGACTTAGCTTATCTTAATCAACCATGCTATTCAATAATATACTCAACACTAATTGCATTAGTCGGCACTCAACTCAACTCAATTAACTTAACAACCATCATTACTATTACCATTAATTACCTCAGATGATTAAATCTTGACTATTGATTCACATGTTGTCTTATCTTGATTATTCATGATGTTTAACAAAAAACTTAGCAATAAATGAGGTGTTTTACATAATTCGAGGTATTTATTGACTAACCTTAATATGGGTCGTAACAATCTCCCTCCCTTATAATAATTTCGTCCCGAAATTCCTAAAAGAGAAAAGGAAACTTGTTACGCACATCTATCCCAAAACTCCCATGTGGTTCCTTCTAGGTTGTAGTTTTTTACACAAAACCTTCTCTAAGGTATCTCACGATTCTTAAGTTTCTTGATCCTCAGATCCGCTATTTGAATTGGTCCCTCAACATAGGACACATCTGATCTAATTCCAGATCAAACCACAAAACATTATCTTTGTAGAACTGTTATAACAGTATCTCAAATTATGGTAATTATTGAGAAATTATTATACTATACATGCAAACGAACTAAAATTCTTAAATAAACAGAATGCATGTCAACTTGGTACTAAATTAAATTCATGCAATTTAACTGTTAAAATCATCACATCTCATAATGAAAATTGATATCAAGATACTTGATTCATCGTACACCCTATACTTAGGGTTTCATTCGCCTTGTTTATTCATAACATGCTAACACCCTACTCTTAGGGTTATCTCATTCACTAATCACATGGCAACACCCTACTCTTAGGGTTTCCATTATCTCATCTGTTTGATTGCAATTCAAATCACAATACGGTATCATTCTGGAACTGGTAGTGCAGTATATTCAAAATCATTGTAATTACTGAGTAATCTTTATATCATGCATGCAGGCAGATTAAAAATTCATAAATATCCCAAACTCAAATCAATTTTGGCACATACATACTAAATTCATGCAATTGAACATCTTATTACACCAATAAGAGTAATTTACTTCACCTATAAGAAACCATCTATAATATTTATCAATTGTCTGCAATTTCTCGAAGTACGTGCATATTAACCAAATTCCTGGTTTATGCATCACATAACTCAATTAAGAGTTATTTTTGTATCATAACACAAATATTTGATGGTACTTGAGAATTTCTGATAATATCTTAGAGAAATGCGCCAATTCATGTAAAATGTCAGGTCACACACATTAACATAACAGGAAATATGCAACTAGATTTATTTACATATTTTAATGCTATCTTGCTAGCTTGAAATCATACATCTAATGATTTACCAAATCTGTGTTTTCTGGGTTCATACTCAAACCGTACCATTATCAGTTGTGTATTTCTAAACTCAATATGATATGATTGAAACTGGATTACCAAGCAACCTAATTATTTCATCCATGTATATCTTAGTCAAGTTTTGAGACATCAAAGGTTGACTTAATATGAAGAAAGCGAGCAGACTAAATTAGTCTATCCACAATCATTCATATCAAATCACAACCTCTAGGTGTCCTGGGTAATCTTACCACAAAATCCATTGTGATAAATTTCCATTCCCATTCAGGCATAGAAAAATATTACAAGGTAGCTATATATTTCTAGGGTTCAGCCTTAACCTACTGGTACACACTACTTTTAACCACATACTCAGCTACATCCTTTTCACACCAGGTTATCAATACAACTCCTGAGATTCATATATATATATATATATTTTAGTGTTTCCTGAAAGCATAGCATACATCAATACACGCACTTCCATAAGAATCTTTTCTTTCAATTCACTATCTCAAGGTACACACAACATGTCATGCTAATACAACACCTTATCATCTAAAAACTTAAACTCTGGTCTCTTTTCCTCCTATCATGTCATCCTATTGTGGTTTCTTAATGTACTCATAAGAAGTAGGCTTAACTTACATATGTACCATCAAATCACTCTGTGTTGTCACCCCTAAGTCTAAGTTCAATTCCCACATTTCTACTAACAGGTCTCTATTGAAACCTGCCATAGAGAATGCATTAACTGTTGAACTTGACTTTCTGCTGAAAGCATCATTCGCCACATTCTCCTTACCAGGGTGATAATCTATTGTTACATCATAAAGATAGTGACGCCATGTCTTAAAAGCATGAACTACATCAACTATCTTCAGATCATATATCGGATAATACTCCGCATTCTATGCTACTTTCTTATAGCTACATTTTAGCTTTATGTTTTACTCTTTTCTCTAAGTCATTTCATGTTGTTCATGTACCATTCAGATTATCTACCTCAAAACCCCAGGTCACTATCAAGGCCAGTTTACTTTACATAGAACAAATCTCAAGATCTTATTTTACAAAGTTACTAGTATTCAAGGTTACATTACTAATGATGTCACTTAAACTATTACAACTTTAATCATTCTAGGGTTTGATCCTTTATTAATAGCATAGCATTATTGCGTGTGTATAATCGATTATATAAATCAAATTGAGTTGCTTGGGTCAATAACATATTAACCCAGCACTCAACTTTTAATTACATTAGCTGAAAATTCAGTTTTCATAATAGTTTCTGTAATTCGTTTATTAAACAGCTAACAGAAGCTCCAAAAATTCTGGAAATTTTATATGTTATACCTAATGAAGTTTCAGACCTCCAGTAAAAATTTGAGATCATTGCTAATTACCAATAAATAATTACAAATCAAACAGTGCGCTGCTATATAGCAGTCTGCAGCAGATTCGGTCGAGTTGCAACTCGACCGACACCTTACTGTAGAGATCAAAAGTCATCCAAAAATTACTCCAATTTAACAGAGTGTCTAAAATTGTATTTTTCAAACACAGTTAAAATTTGAGATCAATTGGATATACCAATAAAAAGATAAAATTCAATTACAACACTGCTATATAAATCTGAAAATGTGATCGGTCGAGTTTGAAACTCAGCCGATGAAAAGGTCAGAACATTCTTCAAAAATTCTGATATCTTCCAATGTTGTTCACATTTTATATATCCAAATCATATCCCAATTTTAGCCAAATTAGAGTTACACATAAGATACTAAAAATCATTTAGTGAGACATTCTATTTATCAAATTCTGTATTCATATGTCATTAAAATTCTAATTTTGGACCAATTAGGGTCTATGCTTCTCAAACCCTAAATCTCAAGACAAAAGAACATTTAGACTTCTTATCATAGTTAAAACATCCAAGTGTATATATATTCTCACCATGTTACGGGTCTAATTCAACCAGAGTCTATTCTTATTTTACTGTTAATAGGAGTCATTAATTCCCAATAACGCATCCTGCCAGCCGGACCAAGCCGAACCTGTAGTCCTGAAGCCAAGAGCTACTCGGATTAATCAACCCCTATTAATCTAAAACATGTGGAAAGAATATCCACTTAGGGCAAACTCATTTATACATAATTTCGGGTCTTCTTTAATACAAAGAAAACAAACATTAAACAATTCACTTCATGTCACAATAATATAAAAGAATCATGTTTACTTTACAAATTGGAAATTTCATTTCATGCATATAAAAACATTTCTAGTGATCTTTAATCAAATAAGCAATATAAAGTAGGAGTTATATCACATCCTTTGTTTAATCTCTTACTCCTACATTAATTTCTGATCTCTTAACCCTAAGATTTCTAGGGTTTTCTCTCTAGCCTATCCTTCCTCTGCATACCTGGCCAGGGCATCCAGAGAAGAACAGACAGAGTAGCTTGATACTGGTCAATCTAAGTATTCAGACACCTGGCCAGGGTATCTAAACACTCAGACCTTCCAGAGCTAAAACACATCATTTACTATTTGCCTTACTTATAACTTTATTCTTTGACCTTATTGATTCTTAACGACTCATCTTAAGCTCATTACTTGATTCTCGTGACCACATCCTCTTCCTGCTATATGCAATAATATAACAGAACACTTCCTGTTAGAAAATTACAGATAGAAGAAAGACACCTAAACCTTAATCCTATTGGTCTCTTATCGTCCCCTGACCTTGAGTGACTATGTACTCAAACCAAAGCTCTGATACCAAGAGTTGTCACGCCCCAATCTCACATTAACCACAAACCACAAGATTAGGACGCAACAGGATGGGATTTACACATAAGACAACCACTCTTCACTTTTTAAAGCATTTTAAAGAGATTAATAGGATAATCTGATTTATGCTGTAAAATGAAACTAAACAAACTGCGGAAGCATCTTTATTAAATTGAATAGCAGTATAAACAGAATCTACAACATATTACATTATCTGACATAAAATAAAGCATAACAGTTAATTTACATCTTTATACACATTCACTCTCTCACTCACACCTTGTCCCAAAGATCGAGGGGAATGGACTAAGAGACCTCTAACTACTAACTACATATACCTTCTATAGACTAAGCGATGGATTAAGGGATCCTTCAGATTTCCGGCTGCTGATGATAACCTGAAAATGTTTTGAGTAGAGGTATGAGCCTACTCGCTCAGTGAATAGCATTTCACTTAGCTATCACTAAACAACTCGTCAGGTTTATAAACTGAAAATAAACATTTATGCAGTTCAAGCAGGGCAGTTCTATTAGCATAGCAAATATACAGATAATAACCACACTTCTAAGCATCAACAGGTATTTCAGGTAAATAAACAGTTATATAAATTTACTGTGATCCTACATAATTACTTATTCATTTTTATTTATGCCCTAATCATATGCAGTGCACTCTGCATATAAAGATCCGCAACAAGTCCATGCTACGGTCCCACCGTACAAGACTTAGCGACACACCCGGGAAATGCTAAGTCTGACGCCAGCCCTGCTCTGCTACAGGACCCCTGGCTCTCCGGCCAGAAACATAGGCTCTACGGCCTCAATGCACAACCACATGTGCTCCCGACTCCTCCTTTAACCGGAGTACACCTGGCGGAGGGTCACAGGGTTACCTTCGTGACACACGCACGAATGATGTTAGATAACCAAGTTTTCTTTTTGTTTCTTTCCCAGTGCCATCGTGACACACGCACGATTGTTGTTAGACACTGCCTCTCTTTCTATCCTCGTGCCACCAGAATTACTCAACCGGTTGATGTTGGACACGAGTTTCACCCCTAAGCAACAGACCTTCCTTTAGGGGTTCTACGGTGTTAGGGCACTTAGGTCTATTAACCGATTAACAAATAACATTTAAACAGGAGAATCACATTTCATGCATAATGCACAATCTAAATAACACATGAAGAAAATATATATCCTTTATCATCATTAAACATGATTCAGTATCATTTATCCAGTTTCGATGCTAAACATCTATTTTGAAATCAGTAAATATCTTGCAACTATAATACAGGAAATTTTATCACTTTCATTAAGCATATCACGTAATTCAATTCCAATGAATCTAACATATTCTATTGTATATACTACACTGTTTAGAAGTTATATCAATTGATACAGAAGTAATTAAACATCTAAAATGAGTTAAATAATGATTACTAAATGAACTACTACTCACCCACTTCGGTGTGTTCGTATACACCGAAAAACGTCCACAACCACGCCTAATTCTGCCCTTTACAGCAGAGTGCACGCCGTGCACCTGGGCAGAAACTCGTTCCGCTATCTGTAACTTTGCACGCCGTGTAATTTAATTTGCACGCCGTGCAACCTGCGCAGAGACGGAAATCTCATTGTAAATGAACTCGATTTAGCACCTAATTAAGGCTATAAGCTACAGATTCTTGATTTGGATTCTCAAGTCGAAGTCAGAATTACCTATCCTTAATGCCTCTTACGCCCATGTTGTTCCTAGTCGATCATGTTGCTGCAAACAGTAGCTCCTTCACGCACAGGTTGAAGATGGTGTCCGTTCTTGGTGCTAGACGCAGCTATGGCTGCGGATTCCAGATGGGACCTCCAGGCCGAGGTCAGAGCTGACCTTATCTTGCTCAGTCATGCGCCAAACGGCCCAAGGTTGGACGAGCTGCTTGCAGAAAATCCGGCTGCCTGCTAGATGGAGCGCTGCCCTTGCTAGCTGAGAGCCTAGACGCAGCTATTAGCTGCAGATTTGTGCACGAACCTCACAAACGGAATGACCCGCACCTTCCTTGGTGCTTTGTGCGCCCAAAACGGCCCTGGCCGGCGCCGTCCGTGCAGCCGCAACTGCTGTTGTTGCTGCTGTCCGCCGCCCAGGCAGGTTGGTTATTGAAGAACGCCGCTAGGGCATGGAGGAGATAGGAAGGAAGGGGAAGGAGGAAAGAAGGTGAGCACTGCTAGAGAAGCTTGGATCACGGAGCCCGGATCACCCCTGCCATCGCCCTCTGCTGGATCGGGACCCTGCTATGCGCCGCTTCCCTGTTCTATCGGGTGTTTAGTCGGTTCCTGTAACCGATCGCTGAAGAAGGAGATAAGCGAGAAAGTAAATAAAGGAAAAAGGGAAATAAAAAGCTAAACCTTGGAGAAATTGCAACCAAGTCCAAGAAAACTAAAAATAGCATAAGTATTGCCTCGGAGGTCCAAATTGGATGATTTCTTTTGCATCCACTCAAGCACAAACTCCTCTACCAACTCAAAGCATGAAAACATACTGATTGGACTATTTCACTAGATCAAAGCTCTAAATGCGAATGTGATTACTTGATTCAACTTAATGTACTAAATAATCAACATTGCTATCATCATTAATTACCTTATATGAGTAAATCTCAACTATTGATTCATGACTTAGCTTATCTTAATCAACCATGCTATTCAATAATATACTCAACACTAATTGCATTAGTCGGCACTCAACTCAACTCAATTAACTTAACAACCATCATTACTATTATCATTAATTACCTCAGATGATTAAATCTTGACTATTGATTCACATGTTGTCTTATCTTGATTATTCATGATGTTTAACAAAAAACTTAGCAATAAATGAGGTGTTTCACGTAATTCGAGGTATTTATTGACTAACCTTGATATGGGTCGTAACAGTAGTACTTTAGGCAGAATGGGGCGTTAGTCTCCGTTTGAGACTGGAGGGGGTGTTGTAGTGATATCGTGATCTTAAGGTGAGGAGTTGTAGTTGGTTGGGCCTTTCTTGGGACTTCCTCTTGGGGACCCAAACCCTTTGTAATTTTGGCCCTTGTCTATCCCTTAGTACATTGATTTGGTTGCGTTCTCAGCCCTTGAAGGGCTCCTGGTAAGCCAACTTGACTTCTAGTGCTTACTAGGATTACTGGGTTCTTTTCCTAGGTCGAGCAATGATCGGTTATCTTTGCGAAAAGTACTTGATTTCTTGCTCCATGGGAAAGGATGAACCCACAT
This sequence comes from Alisma plantago-aquatica, assembly GCA_963693085.1. NCBI lineage: Eukaryota > Viridiplantae > Streptophyta > Magnoliopsida > Alismatales > Alismataceae > Alisma > Alisma plantago-aquatica. The sequence goes on from OY856410.1 coordinate 582,016,531, forward strand.
CAGGAGTCCTCCGGTAGAGAGATTGGTGGTGTTTTCTTAGTGTTATAAATTAGCATAAAATGTTGTTGTGTCCACATGTTTGATGATGTATTCATTAGAGCAGTTTCACAAGGCAATAAGATTTGAACTGGAAATCGGCTTTGTTGAGGCCTAGTGGTGGTGGTACATAAGAATAAGAGGAGAAGGTTGGAGTGCTAGATAATTCATTCTTGTGATGGTCATGTTTGTTGTGGATACAATAGGAGGTGTCAAGGTTGAACCAGATGGGTGTCTAGGTATAGGTTTAAGATGTCATTGTATAGCATGTCAAGTGTTTCTTCCAAGTTGGTCTTGGTGGTTGATGAAGAAAGCAATGAAATAAATAGAGAGGGGATAGAGAGAGAAGAGCAGAAAGGAAAAAGTTGAATAAGGAGGAGGGAATGGTCAGTGTCTACTAACCAAGCAACTACCATTGATAGAGGGTTGAATTTTGACTTCAAATCTAAATAACATTTTTTTCTATTTTTACTAATATAGCATGTTTTGTAATGTAAGTCCCAAATTAGCATGTCTGTAGGTAAACACGTCTTAAAGGGATGACACATTGTCCGTTGAGGGCAATGCATTCACATGTGTGACACATTGTTCTCTCCGGAAGCAATGCATTCCCATGTGTGACACATTGTTCTCTCTGGAAGCAACACATCCTTGACAAGGACACAGTTCCTAGAGAGGAAAATTATGTCACTCATCAGGACACATTGTCCATGATAGGGTAAATTCATCCAACCTAGGATGCATTTGCCCCTAGAGAGGAGCAATGCATCCCGCACTGGGATGCACTATCCCCACATAACAACTGCTGCTTGCCCCCAACGACTATATAGTAATTGGGACAATGACAGAGCGCCGCATGGGGAAATGTGTCCCCAATAGAGATACATTACTTCTTTATATAGAGTGGCTAAAATAACCCCTTCCACCATTTTATCATTTCCTCTACTTATTGCTCACTTGCAAGTGTTTGCAAGCTTCTCTAGACTCTACTAGAGTCACTATGGTATACTGCGAATGAAGTATGTAGCAACTTTTGGTGGTAGTCATCATGGTTTTGTCATCTTTGTTCATTTTGTGGGATGTTTCTCTTCTCTTGTATTCTCTAACCGATGGACTGCTTCTCTTCTATTATTTGAATATTTTATTGATGAGGGAGTTCTCTTCACTATAGGTATGTACTTTACTAAATTATATTTAAAATATTGTAAAGTACTACTTCAACATAACTAGATTAAAATAAAGACAAATTACTATTACTTTGTAATTATTAATATAAATCACATAAAAATTCATTCTACTCTTCCACATGGGTTTGAAGTGGAAAATAATATATATTACAAAACTGAAATATTTAATTTTTTAGAATGATTTTTTTAATTTGTAGTAAGTTTTTGTAATCAACAATAGAAAATGCCAATAAAACTACTAATACTGCTTGATGAATGCATATTTAGCTCTTTTATTGCATCTTTTAAATTTTATATCATTTGGGTCTATGGCCCACATATCAGGTACTAAAATGGTAATAACATATACTACACTTGATCTTAGCCAAAAGCTTGAGAAAGCTATATTTATTGCATCTTTTAAGATCATTCCTTATCAACATTTTGTTGATTATTTCCTAGTTATAGATTCAACTATCTTAGTTTAGTTTTTCTCTCTTTAATTAAAATGTTTATTATATTTTCTTAGCTTTTGTAGGAAAATGGCCCAATCACTCCAAAGCCCAAAAAACCAAGGACCAGATGCTTCAATTGACCATCTTCAGAACCTCCCATATACTCTATTTGGTCGACTGATACACACAATCAACTGACTCACATACAAGAATTGGTCAAGCCCATAAACTCAATCAATAGACTAGCATGCCAAGTTGGTCAACTTGTCAACAAGAATTAGTTAGAATTAGAATCATGAATTGGTTGACGGGTCTTCCTATAACATCCCTGACCTGGGTTATGCTTTAACCCTAGGTGTTTTGATTAAGAAAGATGATTATATGCTTAATCTAATCTTGTGAAAAGTAATTAGGGCTCATGAGGAACTTATGTTTCAATTTTGGTCCTGTTTGAACAATGTTGAAGCAATGTTTGCTTATTTTGGACTAAAGTGCAAATTACCCAAGTTGAGGGGTTTAAGTGAAAATTGTGCATGATAATATGTTACTCATGTGTTAAATAATCATGAGAGTGAATATGATGCAGAGGTATGGCTTGTGATAGCCTGAATTCATAGAAAGAGCTCATAAAGCAATGTTTGTGCATGAAAACCTAGTTTTGGTGTAATGTGCAATTTACCCAAAACCTAGGGTGCAATATGTAATTTACCACTTCAATAAGGTACCTAATGTTTCTTGGCATAATGTGGAGCAAATAAAATGAGAGGGGCGCCTCATTTGAATTAAGTTGGAGGAGAGAGAATATTGATATTAAAATAATCAAGATTTAATCCTAATTGAAACCCTAATTCAATTTAGTGCACAAATAAATTTATTAATTAAAGGGCCTTCAAACAAAATTAAAATGGTTGGATTCATATGTGTGTGGACGTCCTTGAGCTTTGCAAGGGGCCACGAAAATATCCAAGGGAGTGGATAACTCACTCACAATTTTATAAGGAAAAGAAATATCCACTCACATATGGATATTAGTATAATATGATTTGAGGTGCTTAATTTGCTTTTCTTTAAAACATGGATAATTGAGAATAATTGGAGGCAAACAAGATAATATCGTACCCAAGGAAGTTGAGGGGGATGAGGTGGCCATATTTTTGGGATTAAATGAATTTTTATAAAGCATATTCTCTCTCATTGAATTTTTATAAAAAGACTCTTTACAAGCCAAATGAAAGGCTTTTTCGACCCCACTTCTTCTCCTTGCTTGGGAAACGACCAAGGGAGCTTGGGAGGATCAGGAGGACGACCCCCAACATGTTGGTAAGATTCTTGATCCCTTTTCACCTTGAATCCATGGTGGAAATCACAAATCAATGCATGAATTCTTCCTAATTCGATTCCCTCTTCAATTCTAACCATTCCTTTTCACTCAAACCTTGAGGACGAGCCTTGGAATGGTAAAAGGAGTTGCATCCACCATTTTTTCCGCGATCTTGGAGCTTTGGATCTCAATTGGAGGTGGGTTTTATAACTTGAACCCTTATTATTGTTATTGCATTCAATTCCTTATCAAATAATGATCCTTTCTACATTTACAATGATTGATTTGGTTAATTGGTGCAATCACCATGGAAACCACAGCAGGTTTCGTGAGTTTAGAGCTTGAATATGATAAGAACACACCTCTCCAAATATCCAAGGCAAACGGTTTCAAAAGAGTTGCTCAAACGGTTTCCCAAACCGTTTGGGAGCAAACGGTTTCAAACCGTTTGAGGGGAAACGGTTTCACCAAACCGCATGAGGCCAAACAGTTTCAGACCGTTTGGTGGTGTTGACTAGGGTTGATCATTTGGAGATCTGTTGAAAATGATCTAGGTTAATGACCCATCAGTTATGATTGATTAGTTCCAATTGGTTCATGAGTTGAAGGTCTATCAATCACCAAACCCTAATCAGGTTAAGTGTTGATTTCATAATTAATTGACTTGGAATTTTGGGTTGATTATCCCAAACGTTTTCAAAACCATTTGGGGATCACCCAAATGGTCTCAAGACCGTTTGGGGGTCACCCAAGACCGTTTGGAGGTCTAGGGTTAAGTATGGTTAAGTGTTTGAAGGTCCAAAGGTACCAAATTGAATTGCAATTAAGTGCTGATTTGGTGATCAATCCAATGATCCAAACCCTAATTGGTTGATTTGGATTTTGATGTTGACATAGGCAAATGGTCTCAAGACCGTTTGGAGGACATCCAAACGACCTCAAGACCGTTTGGGGACAGGTATGCCCAATTTGGATGATGGTCCAATAGTTTTAAAGTAACCAGTTACACATTGATTATTGTTGAAGGATCATCGATTCCAAACCCTAATCCAATTGATTCAAACCCTAATTGATGACCGATTGAGGGTCAATTGAGGGTCAAATCAGTTGAAGGATGACCTATTTAAATCAAATCAAAGTATGGTGATAGGTCCAATTGATGATTGATTACATGAATACAATGGTTGAAGGAATCAACATTGAGAACCCTAAACTGATTGGAGTAGTTGAGACCATCTTTGGTCCATGTGGTTTTGAGGAGGTTTGGACCAAACAGTCTCAAGATCGTTTGAGTCCAAATAGTCTCAAGACCATTTGGGACCAAACAGTCTCAAGACCGTTTGGGACCAAACGATCCCAAACCGCTTGAGGCCCAATCGATTTCTTGAGTACTTTAGCAAACAGTTTCAAACCGTTTGAACTTTGAAAGACCAGGACCGTTTGGGTCCCAAGTAGTCAAAATTGATTGAATACTCAATTGGTTAATCCTTTTGGATACCTAATGTAATTGAGGACTCAATTGGTTAATCCACTTGGACACCTATTGTAATTGAAGATCCAATTGGTCAATTCATTTGGATACCTTATGTAATGGAGGTCCAATGTGATTGAATCTCTTGAGAATTAAGATGATGAATGATCCATTGATCCAATGATGATTAGTAATTATAATCAATGAAGGTACAAAGGTTGATACCCTAATAGTACCTAAGTGATTAGTGCCAATTAAAGGATGAACCCTAATTTCTTATAGGAACAATGACTTGGTACACTATGTTAACCATAGTTGTATGTACTTGATTGAAGGGTTGATATGACCTAATCAAGTTGAGAGGATGAAAGAATGGGATTCATACATGGGTATGATTCATGTGGTGATTAAGGGTATGATCCTTATTAAAGAGATCATGAAACCCTAATCATGAATATAAACCCTAATTGGCAAAGCTATTGAACCCTAACCCTAATTGAGGGCAATTCTAAATGAAACCCTAATCTAGGGTGAGGATGTAGCCCTAATCTAGGGTAATGATATGTGAAACACTAATTTAGGGAAATGAGATGTAAAGCCCTAATTGGGATGAATAGTGAATCTCTAATTATGGACAATGAAATGAAATCCTAATGGAGATGAATAGTAGACCCAAGTTGTGGGTAACTATAGTGGAAGTCCTAGTTAAGGATGATTCCATGTGAAATCCTATTCTAGGGTTATGCCATGAGAAACCTAAGTTAGAATTATGTATATGGAACATTAATGTGGTGATTTGATGTGAGAATCAAATTCAGGGTGATTCCATGAGAAACCCTAGTTGAGGGTGATTCCATGAGAAACCCTAGTTGAGGGTGATTCCATGAAAAACCCTATTTAAGAATTAACACAACATGATGCTCTAATACTATATTGTGATGAGAGGCCCTAAGAAGGGTGGAGGTATGTGAGACTCTAATGTGGAGTCATAATATATAAAGCCCTAATCCTGGGCAATATGACAATAAACCCTAATCCCAATTTTAAGTAAGGGCATAAGGAAACCCTAATGATGAGATAGAATGATTACCTTATAAAGGTGAAACATTTCAGGTGGTTGATTATAAACAACCTTATTGTAAGCAATGTCTTTAGCATTAGACAAGTCCATATCATTAAAGATAGTTGGACAATTCTAATGTGTGGCATATGCATTATATGCTAAAGGTGAGAGTTTAATGATGGAATGCATTAAGAGGGAAATACCTTAATACAAGATAAGTTGGTTAACTCAAGAGAGTCTGAAATGATGAGAAAAGTGATACATCAAGATATGATAGTTATCACATTCAGCACTTCAAGGTTTATATACCTTGATGCACTTCAAATCCAATATAATTGGGTAAGAAACATATGAAATGTGTTATGCAACTATTACAATGAAATGTAATGAGTTGATGCACCTTGATAAGTGTTAAATAATGTACCTTGAGAATGGGGTTAAGCCAAATTGATGAGTATGATGTAATCATACCATGATGAGGATGAGAAATGAACTCATACCTTGAATTGATGATCATTAATGCTATATGATGAGAGTAATGATCTTGAATAATTATTTATGATATCTTTGAATGCCCCAGAGGTATGGAATAATGAATTAAGGGTTGGACAGATAATATATTCATGAAACCCTAATTAATAAGAAATGGGGAACCCTAACCCTAATTTGGGTAAAGGGAATGAGAAGCCCTATTTGATAGTAAACCCTAATTCATGGTAAAGGAATAATGGTGTTACTATTGTATCACATGATGTGATGAATGACTTGTATAACTGTTATCATGTCTAATAACCATGCATGTATTATGAAATGATGAATATAGCCAGGTTTGAGCTGTGACATTTATATAATAAATGTTGATTGGCCTTATGTGCCCTAATGTTGTTGTTGCTTAGTAAAAGTAGTAATGTGCATGGATTCTATGAGTCATATGAGTAAGTTGTTGCCTAAAAAGAGGTGACAAGATATTTTGTGGCCTTGAGAGCCATGTGTGATACTTGTGTAACAAGTATCATGAATGCCTTGGTCAGATGACCTGAAGGTGATAGTTACCTAATAGATGGTAATGATGCTCAATGATAAGTTAAGGGTTTGAATACCCAGAACCACATGATTATGGTGATGAGATTGTAAGGGATGAGAATTCCCAGTATCTGAAATGAGGGATTGAGTTCCCAATGTCTTTAAAAGACTGATAAGTATTTGATGAAAATAGTACATGTCTCTTTATAGCATTGTTGTAATAAGTCATGTTTGAGAAATTAGCTGATGCTAAAAGAACATGAAAATGTACTTAATTAATCAAGCGAAATCTTTTCATGTAGAGCCCTGACCATAGATCCATCATCGTCAGTAATAAGGTGATGGTGAAACGGGTGCTCCGCGGCAAAACCTGGAACGCATATTTTGAATATGTGGGGGTAAATGGGCGAAAAAATATCCTTACGTCTGGTGAAGAGATTAAGGGAAGGTAAACAACAAACCTCTCAATCCTTCATGTGTCAGGATGGATGTATCATAAATCTCTCTATGGTTGGGATAGATATAACATTAATCTCCCAATGATATTTAATGTTGGGTCGAGGAGATAAACATTAAATCTCTCGATGGCCGATGAGAGTGCAGTTGACGCTGTAACTCTATAGCGAAGTTCCAGTATACCCTAGAAAGCTATTTTGAGCAGTTAACATAGTACTTCTTGTTGTACCGCACTGACCGGGATGTGAGAGGTCATGGGAATCCAGCTCTTCCATAGACCTATGTATGGTACCGATTTCGAATTCGCAGTGGTCAGTTGGAGTATGAGCGGTATACCTCATATCCTCAGGGCATAAGTGTGTTTGTAAAACATAATCAGCCGTATAGCATGTTTTCTTAAGGATTGAATACGGAAATTCATTGGTTGATGTTACATTTCTTTTATATATCCTTAGTTCATTGATGCTATTCATATCTATTTGTATTCTTTGCAAGTAGATGGATGAACTATAATGCTACTATGAGTAGATGCAATGTTCTCCTTGGAAAAGGATATTACTACTCATACAGTGTTTTACCTGCTGTTGATTATATATATAAACCCTTCTGCTCAGTTTATTTTAATAAATTGCTATAACAATGTTTTGGCAGAGAGTTATATCTCCCACTGGGGCAATTTACAATTGTCTCACCCCCGTAGGATCCAATGTTTTTAGGTGGCAGCAGACAAAGAAGCATAAATCCTTTTACAGGAAAAATGGCAGCAACAGTAATGTCAGGGACAGCAGTACGATCTTAGATGGAGAAACTGTCTGTTAAATTTTGTAGTTAGAAAGTCCTATGTGTCGTGTCTGTACTCTCAGGTCCTTGGAGTTTTTAGTCAATGTTATTAATAAATCGATCTGAGATTTTGGCTTGATGCCTCGAGATTATTATGCTGTCTATACATAATGTTTATAGGACAACTGATGTTGTAATCTCTGAGAAGAGATGGTACAGGTTATTTACATTTGAACTAGAATGTAAATGTTATACAATGGTTCTTGATGGAAAAGATTTCCTATGTGTGGATTTTTTTGCAAAAAGTTTTAATTTTTAGTGATTTTCAGTAATCCGCTGCAAATGATTCGCTTCTGCTTAAGTTAATCTTGTTTTGTGAGTTGGATGCCACACTTCCAGTCGACCAAATGAACCCAAATGAAGAAGGACCATTACCACAGATGAACTGACTGATTGACCTATCTATGAGTCGAAGCAACAACTCAACCTAATCAATGGATTGGGTTACCAACTAACTGATTGACTTGCAGACCAAATCTTCTCATCCATTGCCAAGAGCAATTTTTAGGGTTTAAGGTCTCATTCCCCACCTATGAAATGAGAGTGAGTCCAACACAAACAACATCTGATACTATACCACCGCAACATTTTATGCTAATCGATAACTATCATATTGGATGATGGCAACACTTCTTTTGTCATGATTGTGTTAACCTCACCTACATCTATCAAATCTTACAAGTTTCATTTGAGTTTGATGCATGAGTCGATCTTATATCCCTTTGCTCAGTGGAGGTCAGAAAAGGTGTTGGCATTATAACATTTTAACAAGGGATTTAGTGGACTCCTTATGGATGGAAACTTAAGTAAGTGCTTGATAATTAGAAAGATAATGCTAAGAATTAGATCCCAAGGGGGTGAACTTCCTTTTTTGACTTTGTAGGTTCTTTTGTTGATGGATCAACAGCTTTCAGCTCAACTTGAGGTGTCAGAATGCTCGCTTGGAGGTGTGTTTGCTACCACTTGCTGCATCAGTAGTTGGAATAGAAGTGTGTGAACCCACAATAGTTGCTCGGTGACTACACATACGATTAGGGAATATATTGAGGATAATAGTTGGGAGGCATAACCTAAGTTTGTTGTCGACTAGGTTCTCGGGAATGAGCCACCTGGTGAAATTTGGACCATGTGATATTGTCACTTGCCAACTCCAATGGGAACAAGTGTTGCCCCTACTGTGGAATCTATGGCTTTCGTCTTGGTCCATTTAGTCTTCTGGCTTGTTTTTGTATGTTGGATGGAAGATGAGTAATATGTTTTAATAGACCCCCCTTGCTGGAAATCTCGATCCGTACCCCTTCTTGTATGATTTTAGAGAAAGTTTGTACATCTGTAGGGATAATAGGGATCTATGGGCTGACGAGGTGGCTTTGATAACCATGTTTAGGGACTCATTATATTTGGGCTTGAATTCCAACTAGTTAACTAGCTCTCTCTATCATCCAACAAACTCAGACTAGATCTCCTCTACCTTTTGTTGTAATGATTTCAAGTCTTCTTCAATCAGTACATGGTCAAAATTCCTGGCTTACTGATCAATGAACTTTTTATCCATCTTGGACTATGTAGTGATAACGGTTATGTCATGCTTATTGTACCAGGCCAATGTGGGACCTATCAAGGTCCATGCAAAATATCATACTAGTACTTTGTCATCATCTTGGACTTCCACCATATATGAGCAATAATCTTAGATGTGAGTCATGGGGTTCCCTTTACTGGAGTACTCATGGAAATTTTGTATGTTGAAGTTTCCAAGCATCTCCAAGCTTGGTAAGTGGAAAAAGTCATCAAACATATTTGCACTATCTTTCTTTCCCCCTAGTTGTTTGATCTTCTATAAGATCTCAAGTAGCAGAGGGTCTGCAACAATGGATTTTGGTGTTGCAGCTTCTTTTCATGCAACCACTACTAGTACCATTGGCTGTTTGATTGTTGTTGGTTGTGTCATGTACTTGTTGTGAAATATGCATATTAGAGATGGCAGTGGAAACAAATTTTTATTGGTCCATATTATCTAACAAGTGGATCTCACATACAATAATGTATAGGAAAGAGGTTGCAATATGTTCTTTTACTAGATCAACTTGAGCGACTATCCTTGCATAGAGATGTGATCCCTTATATAGTAGCACACATATGATATTCGATGGCATCCTCCTAGTGTAGTACACATGGATGACCGTTGATGGCATCCTCCTAGAATAGAAGAAAAAGCTTCCACACCTCTACGTAGTTCACACAAACCACTAAGAACTTTACATCACACGGTGGGATGGAGCAACCCTTTCATTTGTCAATGTGATAACAACTTTCTTCTCCCTTTCTATATCACCCTTTCATTGGTAAGATGGATAGGCTCACACATTACCATAGCTATGTGACTTAGTGTGTTGAGAGCCTTGGACAACCCCTCTTTTATATAGGAGTGGAAGGGCTAGGGTTTTCAAAGCCCTCAGGAGACAAAAGGTCAAGTTATCTTGACTGGACAACAATTGTGCACAACCAGTCGATTGACTAGACTATTAGTTAGTTGACTGTTACATCCAGATTGGTTGTGGTCAATGAAACAATAACACTAGTTTTAAATGAGATGATTAACGAATGTCATTACACCTACCATTAATCATTTGACCCAGTCCAACTAGTTTTTTTGAATCTTCATATGACCCTGTCCAGCTGGTCAACTTGAACCAGTCAGTGGAGTGGACTTTCTAGATAGTTGGATGATGATTCTTATCATCCATTAGGAGACACAATCTAGTCATTGGACTGGACCCTCGACTCGATCAATTGGATTCTCATATTCCATCCTTGGATTTTGTATCCAGTATGTTTACTAGACATTCCAATCAGTCGACTGTCCTTCCAATTGGCTGAATGGACATTCCAGTTGGTTTTTTATAAACCAATATTATTCGCATGGTGGGTTTAGGGAAAGGCTCCCCTAAATTACTAAATACTTAATTATTACCCATTAGTAAACTCCATTTCCTACTATATCCTATGTGTCTGACCCAATAGGCTTCAAATTACATCCATGGTGAAGTCCACAATCATATTAGGAATTTACAAGAAATGAGCGGTATCTAGAAACACATCATTTTTATCCAAGTGATTGGATAAGTTGAAGGACAACTTCAACCTACACTCGTGATTAGTGTTATATTGATTGTATAGTTTCTTTTTCCTAGATATCTAGATTGAACATAATGAATGGAACCATAATCCTCCTAATATTCAATCTATGTTTCATGAACTAAAGAAGGCCATTGAGATGCATGTGAGATCACATATCACTTATAGACTCACATGAGCATGTCCAAGTGTTTCCCAATCTCACTTATCAAGTGCCCGAGATATCACTCCAATAGGAGGGAAAATCCCATCTACATCATCATAATCAATCCACATGTGGCACAACACATTCTAGCACAACATGTATAGCAACCCTTATTTATGGTGACATTGAATGGTGTTAAAGTCTGTCGAATGACATGTGATTATTGTGGTGGCTACAGGTCTAAGAACTACAATCACCACTATCACTTTGAGAGATGATTCTAAATACCATTCAATGGTTTCCATGTATCAATCTCAATGTGAGTTTGTTCGATACAGTTGTTGTCTAACAAGTACCTATCTATTTGACTTAATATCCAATACCATGACTAATGAGACTCTTTCATCACCCAACACACATTTTAGTCTTATGTATTATTATTTTATATATAGCTCCACAATAATATTTGACTAGGGACAGAATGAAAATGCATGTACTCTTATCATACATATGACATTATGTCAGGTCCTCAACCTATATCATATGTCACCATGTGACATAATTAATTCTTTAGATATCTATCATGTAATATCATCATCTAATAACTAAAATAAACATAATAGACATAATTGCCTTTATTATTATCAAATCAAGTACATGATATCCCAATATAATCATCATATGACTGGATCTCTATACATACATACCAATAGAATTCCTACTTGAAATTGTAGCCAATCACCCATGGATTTAATTCCAAGTGATTTAACATTACCATCATGTTTCTACTGTGAAAGTGATTCTTTCGACTCGACAACATCTCTCTCATTTGGTACTCTACAAATCTTCAAATCTCTTAACTGTATGACCTCTCACATGAGATGGAAATGTCAAAGTATATTCTTGGAATGTTGATGTGATCTATGATCCTTATCTTGTGTTGTATCTCTATTGTTGTTACTGTACAATTCTACTACCTCGTCGAACCACTCCAAGTTTAATGATGAACTTCTTGATCAATACAACTTCCTTTGCTGCATTAGAAGCAACAATGTACTCAGCCTCTATCATAAAAGTAGTAACTTCTCTTGCTTGGAATTTTTCTAGCTTGCAACCCCATTGTTAAGGCAAAACACAAATCCTTCTTGGGACCGATAATCATCTTTTCCAGTTTGGAAGCTTGTATCAGTGCAACCCTTTATGACCAACTCTTCCTCACCACCATATATAAGGAGCTTATCCTAAGTTCTTCTCAAGTACTTAAGGATGTTCTTTAAGGAAATCTAGTGACCATCACCATGATTTGACTAATATCTGCTCATCATGCTCAATGCATACGACACATTAGGACAAGTACATAACATTGCATACATGATAGATCCAATTTCATATGCATATGGAATCTCTCTCATGAATTCCCATTCTTCACAAAAACTGGGACATTGAGCTCTGGAGAGACTAATTCCATGGGACATGGACAAATTTCCTCTCTTTGAGTCCTTCTGCTAAACATGTTCAACACTTTGTCAATTTATGTACTCTTTCTTTGGCCAAGATACCTTCTAGATCTATCTCTATCGATCTTAATTCCTAAGATATAGAATGCTTCGCCTAAGTCCTTCATAGAGAAGGTACCTTCTATCTAGATTTTTAACATTTGTAGGGTAGGGATGTCATTCTCTATCAATAGTATGTCATCTACATATAGTATATGGAACACAATTACCACTACTACAGAAATAGCATTCAGTGTCGCTTTTCTGGGCGTCGGTTTTTAAGGAACACGGACGCCTTATATTAAAGGCGTCGGTTATTTCGCAGAACCGACGTCTATATTCAAAGACCAGCCAAACACGGGTACCGCTTTGTATACAGCGTCGGTTGTTTATGCAAAACCGACGCATTATTTCATCCAATTTTCGAGCGAAAAAATAATGTCACTTTCGGCGTCGGTTATTTAGTTAAAACACCGACGCTTATGTGCGATGGAAATTTGCGCGAAAAGTGTCCTTTTCCGCGTCGGTCGTCCTTTACTAACCGACGCTGAATGGGGTTCCCGCCAAACATTTTCACGAAAATATCGTCCAAATGGACGTCGGATGTTGCCAACGACCGACGGTAAATATGTTTAGGCGTCGGTTGTTGTCAACAACCGACGCTATTGGGGAACTTCATAACCTTCGATCGCCCGACTCATCCCCTCATTGCTACCCTATTTCCCTATTGCGGCGATTTATCCGGCGATTTTTCTCCGGCGCTTCTCTCCGGTGCCCCATCTCCGGCGTCCCCTCTCCGGCGCCCCTCTCCGACGCGTTTCTTCTCTGGCACCCCTGCGCCGCCGCCACACCTGACAACCGGCGCCCCTGCTCCAACCGCCTGCGCCGCCGCCACGCCTGACAACCGGCGCCGCCGCAACGCCTGGTGCCCACCTGCCTGCCACGCCTGAGAACCGGCGCCGCCGTACCCCCTTCTCCTTCTCCTCCGCCTGGCCGCTGCCTGCCTGCCGCCGCCTGGCCGCCTGCCTGCCTGCTGCGGCTGACGCTCTTGCTCGTCGGAGTCACTGCCGCTGGTTCTGGAGCTCGTCGGCCGCCACCCACGTACTCAACCAGCTCGACCTCACCCTACTCTTCTTGCCCAGGTACCTGCAGACCTACCCAGGCGCGAAATTGGTTCTTTATGTGCTGACCTAATCTGTTGCCTAATCTGTTTGCACGAAATTGGCTCCCTACTCTGCTTGCTTAATGTGCCTAATCTGCTTTAAGTGGTCCTAATATCATAACATGATAGTTTTATTATATGATTTGTGTCACTTTAGGGTGTATATACATGCAAATTATATAAGTGATAGATGTTGGATGTTTGTCAAGGTTTTTTGAAGATTGAATAAGTGATAGATGCTGGATGTTTATTTATTTCATCTATCCATGTTGCCTATAGTTTATAACATTGCATTGTGAATTATTGCATGTTTGAAACTATGAAATTCTTGATTTATTAGATGATATTCAAGAAAACCCTAGTTTGATGAGCATGTTGTTAATCATGTTAATTATGATTCTTCTATATATTCTGATGTCATTATATAATTATGTGATCCCAACATATTAAATTGAATTAGAATGATTTCATGAATTATAGGGTTTATATAAGAATGACAACACATGTATTTGTTGGCCTAGAAACCCGTCCAAGATTTACTCAGTAGGAGTAAATCTTGGATAGTCCCCACTTTGGGACTGTTCTTGAACACCTAATCTCACTTAGGATGTAAGTGTATAATGTGTATTGGGTTTTCGAGAAAATTTCGGTAGCATTTCCCCGTTTGTTCTCTAAGTACATATGTACTTAGAGAACAACGGGGAAATGCTGCCGAAATTTTCTTGAAAACCAAATACACATTATACACTTACATCGTAAGTGAGATTAGGTGTTCAAGGATGGGATAGGTGGTACACATTTATTATATATAAGATTGACATCAAATGTGTTTGTTGGCCTAGAAACCCATCCAAGATTGACTAATATATACTTGTTTCCTAATATATACTTGTTTAAAAGGTTAACTGATGTTATACAACTTTTTCTGAAAATATATAACATCGTTATATGTACTTACACTTTGTTAATACTAATATTGTGCAGTCTCTGTCTTCCCATAACAATGACTATGAATTGGGCCTCTATGTCAATGTTAACGTTCCCTATTGAAGAACAATTGGACATCATCCTAGATGATCGTTCCTTAAACCAATTGGTCATACCCAAACATTGGCGTTTTCTAAAAGGAAGACACTACATGCCTGGTAAAGTGACCCTAACTTTTGGAAATTATTCACATGTAATCGAGGTTGAGTATGATTTGGCGGGAAATCTTGTATCAAAATCCGGTTGGCATGATTGGATTGGAGAGCTGTACCTGGTCCGTTGGAATAGGCTTTTTCTCTGTCCAGTTGGCGATAATTCCATCAAAGTTTGGATAACCAACAACAACTGCGACACCCTCGATCATCTTCTGCGGTATGAGCGCACGGCGTCGCATATCAGCTCAGACAAATCAGAATCTGAGGCCCCTATCAGTTCAGATTCGTCTAAATACAGTGAGGAGCTTCGTGACACAGCTTCATCATCAAAAAGAAGTTACTGATGCATGCGGGACCATGTTGGTGTAGTATTTAGTTGTCTATCTATCTAGACTTGTCTGTAGTAATAGTTTTTTTAATTATGCGCATGTTTAGGGGTACACCAACCCCTTTGTTTAGTTATTGTTATAACTAAAGTGTTTGTTCCCATGAATGGAAATGTAAGTTGCTACATGAATGCTTATAACTGAAGTGTGTGTTCCCATGAATGTTCCCATTTACATGATTACACTACTATTTTCTCATATTGTCTTGCCTAAAAAAAAAATTCTTTTATTGTTTAGTCTATTTTAATACGACATACTTGCTTATATCTTTCTTAATGATGAACTGTAATACGACATACTTGCTTAAATACTTGTTTCCTAATATATACTTGCTTTCCTAATATATACTTGCTTTCTCTGATCATAGAATGGATAGATCATGGATGTCCATTCGTAATCGTTGCACCCCAGAGTTTATATCTGGTCTTGATCAGTTTATTAGATTTGCCGAGGAACATAGGAAAAAACCTACAGATAGGTTCTACTGTCCATGTAGGCATTGCGGTAACAACTTGAAACTCAACACTGGTGAGGAAATCAAAAGTCATGTCATGTGCAACGGGATTGTACAAGGCTATACAGAATGGCACTGGCATGGAGAGATTTCAAAATCGAATCCAGTAGATGTCAATAGCAGTGCTTGGGTGGAAGAAGAAATTGCCTCCGATGACGTAAATGTGAACGAACCAGTTCCAGCAGACATTGTTGATGCGATGCTGGATAGTTGTAGGGTAGAGCACACCGATCCACCTCCTATCTTTACAAACATTGTGCATGATGCTGAGATACCGTTATACACAGGCTGTGCTAAGTTTACGAAGCTTAGCGCTGTGCTGAGATTGTATAAGTTGAAAGCTAACAATAGATGGAGCGACAAAAGCTTCACTGAATTGTTGACTTTGTTGAAAGAAATTCTTCCTGAAGGAAACGAGCTGCCAATCTCAACATACCAGGTAAAGAAAATGTTGTGCCCAATGGGAATGGAGGCCAAAAAGATACACGCATGCCCGAATGATTGTGTATTATTTCAAAAGGACTATGTAGATTTGAAAGATTGTCCAAAATGTGGTGCGTCACGATATAAATTGACGACTTCGGGGGAGTCCAGAACTGGTTCTCCTACCAAGGTGTTGTGGTATCTACCTATAACATCACGGTTTCAACGCTTGTTTGCAAATCCGAAAGATGCGAAGAATTTGAGGTGGCATGCAGATGTTAAGAAAAATAATGATGGGATCCTACGACATGCGTCTGATTCCCCACAGTGGAAGAAGATTGATGTATTGTTCCCTGAATTTGGTGAAGAAGTCAGGAATCTAAGACTTGGGCTTTGTACAGACGGGATGAATCCGTACGGGACATTGAACAGCCAACATAGAACTTGGCCAGTCATGCTTGTTATATACAATCTTCCTCCCTGGCTGTGTATGAAAAATAAGTACGTTATGTTGTCATTGTTGATATCGGGCCCTAAACAACCCGAAAATGATATCGATGTTTATCTTGAACCTTTGATTGATGACTTAAAGAAACTTTGGGCTGAAGGTGTGATGACCTATGATGCTTCTGCAAGAGAGACATTTCGTTTGCATGCTATGTTGTTTTGCACTATTAATGACTTTCCGGCATATGGGAATTTGTCTGGATATAGTGTCAAAGGTGCTAAAGCGTGTCCTATATGTGAAGAAAACACTGATTCAATAAGACTAAAATATGGCGGCAAGACTGTATATCTTGGTCATCGAAGGTTTCTTTCAAAATTCCATCCGTATCGTAGGAAGCGCAAAGCATTCAATGGATTGAATGATGAACGGAGTGCACCTAAACCTATACCAGGGGATGTTGTTTATGAAAGAGTAAAAGACATTGTCAATGAATTTGGTAAGAAATCACAATGTAGTATGGCCACACGGAGTGACAATTCTTCATTCAAAAAGAAGTCAATATTTTGGGATCTTCCTTTTTGGAGTTCTTTGTCAGTCAGGCATTGTATCGATGTAATGCACGTTGAGAAAAATGTCTGTGATAGCATCATTGGTACTCTATTAAATATACCAGGTAAGACTAAAGATGGGATAAAATCCAGACTGGACCTACGTGAAATGGGAATAAGGTCAGAATTAACAGAATTACGTGAAATGGGTAATAAAAGAACATACTTACCTCCCGCTTGTTACACGTTGTCTAGAAAGGAGAAGAAAACTTTTTGTGAATGCTTGGTAAATGTTAAGGTGCCACATGGTTACTCATCCAACATCCGTAGATTGGTATCAATGAAAGATCTGAAGTTGATAGGTCTTAAATCTCATGATTGTCACACTCTAATGCAACAAATATTGCCCGTGGCAATTCGATCTATATTGCCGAAGCATGTAAGGTTTGCAATTACCAGACTTTGTTTCTTTTTCAACAGTCTATGCAGCAAAGTTATTGACCCTGATACTCTCGATATTTTGCAAAGAGAAGTGGTTGTTACCCTATGTCAGCTTGAGATGTATTTCCCTCCTTCGTTCTTTGATATCATGGTACATCTTGTTGTCCACTTGACTAGGGAAGTGAAAATCTTGGGACCGGTTTTCTTGCATTGGATGTATCCCTTTGAACGATACATGAGCGTTTTTAAAGGTGATGTTCGAAACCGTTATCGTCCTGAAGGGAGTATTATTGAAGGTTATGTGGCGAGAGAGGTTATGGATTTCTGCAATGACTTTCTCAGTGGTAATGACACTCCTGATAATGACACGAATATTGAGGAGGGCAAAGGAATTTTGGGATCACGGGTGAAAGTAATCAGTCGTGAGCAGTTGGAACAAGCTCACTTGTATATTTTACATAATATGGACGAAGTGAGTGTTTATATCGAGGAACATACCAATTTCATAAAGAGACAACATCCTCGAGCAAGTTCAATGTGGCTTGCTAGAGAGCATAATAAGACTTTTACTAAGTGGTTTGAAGATAAAGTCTTACATCAACTATCTCAAACACCAAATGATATTACAGAAACTATCAAATGTCTCGCCTTTAAACCAAAACCGAATGTTATGTCTTATGAAGGGTTTGACATTAATGGATTCACATATTACACAAAGCGCCAAGATGATAAGAGTGTCGTCCAAAATAGTGGGGTCACTCTTCAAGCGTCAACTATGTACTTTGCAAGTGCAAAGGATAAGAGTCCACGTGAAGCTAAAATGTCATATTACGGTGTCATTGAAGACATTTGGGAGTTTGACTACATAGATTTCAATATTCCGCTCTTTAAATGTAATTGGGTTGATAACACCAAAGGAGTTATAGTGGATGAATTGGGTTTCACTTTGGTGAACTTTGAAATGATTGGCGAGAAGGCTGAACCATTCATATTGGCATCACAGGCAAAACAAATATTCTATATCGATGATCCTGCAAATGATAAATGGTCGGTTGTTCTTCATGGTAAAAGACAGTTCATTGAAGATCCTATAGATGAAGAAGAGTACTATGATAAGTATGATGACTCCAGTCCATTCTCAGTTGGGTTGCCAACTCCACAAAATATTGAAGCTAATGATGACTTATATGTGCGCGGAGATCACAATGAAGGATTGTTAATTGATAAAAGATCACAATTTTAGAGACATGTATGTTTATACAAATGGTAAATGTTTTCCTTTTTCTAGTTTATACAAATGCTAAATGTTTTCCTTTTTCTAGTTAATACAAATGCTAAATGTTTGCCTTTTTAATGACATTTTCAGATGCGCGGAGCAACTTGATGTGCGGAGAGGGACATTCCAACTCAAGATATCGTCTACCGTTTCCTCCTCCTCCGCAGTAATATCCTCATCTCTAAACGTTTCTCGTAGGATTCTGAACCCCTTCCTTCCCTCTACTGCATCGAAGCCATGCTGCAGTTGAACCCTTTCGCCGAGCCCTACCCGGCCAAGTAGGCGTCGCCTGAAGCACCACTGTCGTCGTCGTCTCCACCTCCATCGCAACTTGCTGTGCTAGTCCTGGCAGTTTATCACCCCACATGCCTTCCTCCCCAGTTCCTGCCGCTAGACGACCACACAATGGATCCAAGAGGATATGCAGGAGTTCGCCAAAGCCTATAAGCTGAGTATACTCATCCTATAGTCTGTGGCGAACGCCTGCATATCCTCTTGGATTCCATTGTGTGGTCGTCTAGCGGCAGGAACTGGTGAGGAAAGCATGTGGGGTGATAAACTGCCAGGACTAGCACAGCAAGTTGCGATGGAGGTGGAGACGACGACGACGGTGGTACTTCAGGCGACGTCTGTTTGGCCGGGTAGGGCTCGGTGAAAGGGTTCAACTGTGGCATGGCTTCGATGTAGTAGAGGGAAGGAGGGGTTCAGAATCCTACGAGAAACGTTCAGAGATAAGGATATTGCTGCGGAGGAGGCAACGGAAGATGATATCTCGAGTTGGAATGTCCCTCTCCGCACAGGAGTCTGTGAGGGAGATACTGGAGGAGAGTTCTATACCATACACAGGCGAAGAAAGACATCGATACCATACATGAGGTATTATATATAGTCTCATTAGTTAGTATAAAATATATCAATCTTATTTTTATATTATTACTTATATACATCATTCTCTTTGCAGGTGTTTAAAACTGACCACACTATAGGCAAACACTTAAAAAATGTACATGCTCCATATACGAGGGAAGCATTAGATGAAGTAAGAGAAGAATGGGCAATAGTTGTACAAACAGTGGCAACTGTAAGATATACTTGGGATGTTGATAGTGATGATGAATGATACTTTGTAAATGAATATTTCTGAATGTTAAAACATGTATTTGAATGATTCTATATGTGTGAACGTGACAATTGAATTGATGTCTGAATGTATCTACTTGTGTGAATCTTTTTATGTTAATTTTGCAGGTTTGTGGCCTGTTTGTAGGCTGATATCAATGGATGTCGTAAACCTGCAGTTCAGAAAACTGAACTGCAGGTTCTCATCCTGCTGACCAGCCACAGCAGGCCTGCAAACAGATTTATAAAAAAAAAAATAGATATAGGCGTCGGTTATTTACCGATAACCGTCAGTACAGACTTACAGCGTCGGTTTTTTATAAAACACCGACGCCAAAAGTGTTCGCGCTACAGGAAATGGGAGTCATCTAGGACACTTTTCTGCGTCGGTTTTGTAGTATATAACCGACGCAGAAAGCGTCCTAGATGACGCCGTTTTCTGTGGCGGGAACCCTTTTGGCGTCGGTGTTTTATAAAACACCGACGCCTTTATGTTAAATAGGCGTCGGTTTTTTAACCGACGCTGAAGTGTCCACCCTTTTAGCGGCGCCCACATAGGCGTCGTTCCGAAACCGACGCCAAAGGGGGTTAAACAACCGACACTAAAAGGCACTTCTGTAGTAGTGTACACTCCCACTAACCTTCTTATGGACACTTGTTTCATCTTCATTTTGACTCAATCCAAACTCTTTGATTGCCTCATCATATCAAATATTCTTGCTCTGAGATGCTTACTTCAATCCATAGATTGAACTTTGTGGATTATAGAGTTTATTGGCTTCATTTGGAAGTGTAAGCATGTAGTTTGTGTCATGTACACATCCTCTCGAATATTCTTGTTAAGCAAGGCCATTTTAACATACATTTTTCATATCGCATAGTCATGATAAGATGTAATGACAAGCATGATCCTGAGGGAGTTAACCATGGAAACTACATAAAAGTTTTTTTCATAGCCAACACCATGAAGTTGTTTAAAACCTTTTTGAACTAATTGACCTTTATAAGTTTGTACATTACCACCCATGTCGATCTTCTTCTTCAAGACCCATTTTCACCCTATGGGTTTTACCCCTTCTGGTGGATCCACCAAGGTCCATACCTTGTTGGTGTAGCTTCAAGCCATATCTCAAATTCTAGTCCCTCAATAGCTTCTAAGTAGGTTGTTGGTTCATCCTCATTTGTGAACAACTCATCTCCTTGTTGAGTCATAGGACATCTGAATCTCTCAGGCTCAAGATGTATCCTAGTAGATCTAAAAGGTTCATGTGTTACAAGAGGAACTTGAGATTTCACAAAGCTTTTTTTATTCTCCTTGTTCCTTATGTACTTCTATAGGTTCAATATTTTCTTGTTGGTCTCAAACTTCTACCAGTTCTACTTTCCTCCCACTATTTCCTTTGGAAATAAATTCCTTTTCTAGGAATGCAACATCCCTTGCAACAAACACTTTGTTGTCAAATGGAATGTAAACGTAATATACCTTGGTTTCCTTGGGATATCCAACAAAATAGCATTTATTTGAATTGGGTCCAAACTTTTCAGGAAACTATTTCCAAACATAAGCTTCACAAACCATAATCTTCAAAAAAGACATATTTGGACATTTCCCAGTCTATATCTCATATGATGTCTTTTGAAACAATTTAGAAAAGTGCTTTAATACTTTTAGTCAGTTTTGTACATCATTCATGAAATCCTTGAACCTTTCAATAATTTCTATCAATGTTTCATCAAGTACACATAGGCATACGTACTGAGGTTGTCAGTAAAGGTAATGAAGTATCGGTAACTAGATCTACCATTTGTGCTAAATGGTCCACATATATTAACATGTGCAAGTCCCAATGAATCACTTGCTCTATCAATATTTCCCGAGAAAAGAGCTTTTGTCTTCTGCCCAATAAACAAGACTCTCAAGTCTCTATTGATTCAAAATCAAAGCATCTAGATAACCATCTTTGTGGGGTCTAGAAATGTGTTTCTCGTTTATGCGCCCTAGATAAAAATGCCAAAGTTATTTTTGTTTGATTCATCAAGTTTTAGCCTTTTGGTATTTATTTTATATACGCTTGTCTCACGATCTAACAAATAAATACCATAAGACATATGAGAACTGCCATAAAAGATTTCATCTTTAGATATAGAGCATCAACCAATATTTATATGAAATTTGGATCCACTCTTATCCAAATAATAAATAGACATGATGTTCCTATTAATTTAAAGTACATAATAGCATTTCTATAACTCTACTACAAGCCCACTTGACAAAGTACATAATAGCATTTCTCTAACTCTACTACAAGCCCACTTGACAATGATAAATGATAGGTTCCAACAACAATGAAAACAACTCTTGCTCCATTTACAACACGTAGCTCCACCTTGCCTACTTTAAAGGTTTTAGCTCTTTTTAAGATCTTGCAAATTTAATCAAATGTGGGATCCACATTTGGTATCCAATACCCAAGATGAAGAAGTAGATAAGCTTAGCTCAATTACTTATATACCTAAAGTAGAGATCTCTATCCTTTGATTCTTCTTCATGATTTCCTTTGACTGAAAAGGAAAAATTTCTTTTCCACTCACCCATCCCTTCTTCTTAAGTATAGAAGACTTGAGTTACATGTTAGCCTCATAACTATTCTTGGCTTTGCCATCACCCTTGGACTCCTCTCTTCTAATTACAATCACATATTTTAGTTTGTCCTTCTTTATTTTTCCTTCAACATTTATCAACATGCCATGCAATTCAGGTTGTGGTCTAGACAAGTTTTTCATGTAATGCTTCATGATAAACTGGCTATATGATTTAGGAAATGATTAAAAATCATATCCATGGACAACTCTTAGACTAAAGGAAATCCAAATCTCTCTAGGTTTTCCACATGCCAAATTATCTTGAGCACATGGGCCCCTACTAGATCTCCCTCTGCCATTTTGCACACAGAGGGAACCTTGGAGACATCATACCTATTTTTCTTTGTAGTGATTTTGGTACATGTTCTTAATATGTGTTATCATCTTGACAATGTCCATTTTTCATGTTTCTTCTACAACTCATAGTTTATCCATCATAGCAAAACTCTTTTGATGTATGTGTCATTGTCGACAAGCTTCTTGTGAGCTTCCTTTTCAGCCCTAGGCACATTGGGAGTGGGTTCCTCTAGCACTGATGTATCGAAGATGTATAGCTTGTGCTCATGAGTGAGAACGGTTCTCAAAGCCTTAAATTGGTAATGGAAGTTGTTCTCGTTCAATTTTCCCTTACCAAGGACCGATCACAAAGAAAAAATGTTGTTGTTTGCCATTTGTTTCTACACTACAATATTTGCATAAGTCAAAACCATTTTTCATCTAATTTTATTTGAAAAAGGTCAACTATATTACTTAAGACTTTAGCTGATTATGGCTCCCACTATTTTGTTCAAATTAATATCCCTCACTATTAATTTTGGAAGATTACAATGAGAAATCTTCTAGTGAGTCAAGATCCAAAATCCATGAAGGTATTACCCAACCAACGTCGGTATCCATAACCTAATTATTAAGGTAAGTAACATTTACCAGTTGCATCATATGCAATTCTTGGATAGATGGTATGCACAACTCCTTGTCATATTCCATATTTATGCTTATTGGAACTTAATTCCATTAAGCTCACCTAGTTAAACCTGAACCAAAAACCAACACAATAGTCTATGCACCCTGTTTTGGCAGACCCACATATCTACCATCAAACTTCCATGAGGTAGACTACCGCACCATGCTTTGGCGCACCTATGTATAGTCTATCAAGCTTTTCATGTGTGATACTTTTGGAAAGCATATAAGACTTTATACTTGACGGAGGGGTGTTATTAATAAATACATATATATCCAATCATCAAATACTTATAATATGTATCATATGCATACTATATTCATTAACAAAACATGCAATCACAAACATATGAGAAATGGTTATGGCCACACTAATGCAATTACTTGGAGACACAAATAATTCATGTCCATCTAAGGTCATACATCACATGTATCCACCTACATAGGGAAAATCTTGTATTGGGAACATGCCGGACAATTGAGTGGAGTCTTCTAGTCGATCGGTTGGTCCTCCTATCGATCAACTGGTCTCCTTTGATCAGTCAATTGGGTCCTGGCTCAAGCAGTTGGCTAGACTCCTCCAGTAAGTTGGTTGGTCCTCTAGTCAATTGACTGGCTCTTATTTTAGTCGATCAGTTGGGTCTTCAATGGGTCGACTGGCATATTCGATCTGCTCGTACCTCCAGTCATCCGACTCAACCTCCAATCAATCCACTCGCCTGGGTAAAACACCTTCCCTTGCCAAAAATAGAAACTAATATTATTTGTACTACGTATTACATTGTGTAATGTGAATACCTTGAGTTACATTTTATGGTAGCATAGGGGGTTAGGCATTAATTACATTTGGAGAAGAAAGAGGAAGGTTGGGTATGGAAATATTATTTATAAGGATGCAAATAACCTTGCAACCACATAAGCATCTAAGGGGTATCCATAAACACATATATATCTGCCATAAAAACATTATAGGGAAACACATATGACTTGCATATGGATATCACATCATATACATATAGAGGATCTATGGGACAATCACTAATATATGTGTTATTTAATGATATTCATAACAACCATCTAAATGTTTGCATCATGTGCAACAAAATAAATAGTAAAACAAAAATCTGATCGTATCAATTAAATAATACTACTGTTGGGAAATATGGAGATCAAATATGGTAGTGGAAATGAAAATTTTAGATCCATATTCCCTAACTGGAAGATCTCACCGAAATGATCTATAGGAAAGAGCGTGCAAATGTACCTTGTCATACAATGAGTCTAGTGACCATCCTTGCACAGAGTTGTGCTCCAATTCTGAAGTAGCACGCAGACGGTAGTCGAAAACATCCTCCTGGTGTAGAATATACAAGGATGGAGGTTGACAATGTCCTCCTATCATAGTAGCATAAGCTTCCACACCTCTACATATTTCATGCAGACCAATGAGAATTCAGTGTCGCTCTTCTAGAGCCAACAACCCTTTTGTTTGTCAATGTTCTAGTGTCAATTTTCTTCTCCCTTCTAATCTCTCCCTCTCACGGGTAAGATGGATAGGCTCACACATTACCACAACTACGTGACTTAGTGTTGTGAGAGATTTGACCATACCCTCCTTTATATGAGTGGAAGGTATATGGTTTCCAAAACCCTCAGGAGAAGAAAGGACAAGTTCTCTTGACTAGACAGTGATTTTGCACAACCAGTTGGGTCGACTAGACTATCTAGTTGGTTGATTGGATTGTCTGGTCAGTCGATTGGCTTGTCAGTAGTGTAATAACACTGGATTTCAATGAAACCATTAATGGATGTCATTATGCCTATCATTAATCCTTTGACCTAGTCCAATTGGTCATTCTAAATCTTCATTTGACCCACTCCAACTAGTCAGTACAAATATGATGAATAATTGGACTTTACAGTCAGTTCACTAATGATTCTTGTCATCCATTGGGCGACAGAATACATTCACTTGACTAGACCCTCCAGATGGTCAATTTGTTCTCATATACCATCCACAAATTTTGTATCTAGTTGGTCAATTGGACATTCTAGTCATTTGATTGGCCTTCCAGTCAGTCGAACAGACATTCTAATCAACTGACTTGAAACCAATATTATTCATTGACTACCTAAACACTTTAGTATCCAAATTTAATTTTTCCATCAGTAAACTCATTTTCCCGATTCATCCTATGTGTGTGACCCTATAGGCTTTTTGGAAGTAACGACCAAAATCATATTAGGAATTTACAAGCAATGAGCAATATCTACAAACATATCATTTCTACCCAACTAATTGGATAAGTTGCAGGACAACTTCAACCTGCACATGTGATCAATGTTACAATGATTGTATAGTTCCTTTGACTTAGATTTCCAGATTGAACACAAGGCATGGAATCATTATCCTCTTAATATTCCATTTATGTTTCTTGAACTAGAGTGGATTGTTGAGATGCATGTTACCTTACATATCATATATTGACTCACATGAGCATGGCCATGTGTTTCTCAGTTTCACTTATCAACTAGTGTAGATATCATTTCAATAGCAGGACCAAATCCCACTTACATCATTCATAATCAATATCCATGTGTCACACTGTATCCGAGCACCACTCATATAGCAACCCTTATGCAAGGTCACATTGAATGGCGTCAAAGTCCATTGAACCACATGTAATTATTGTTGTGACGTTAGGTCTAAGAACCACAACCACCAATATCACTTTGAGAGATAATTTTGACTACCATTCAATGGTTTCCATGTATAACTCTCAAGGTGGGGTCTGTTCAGACACTTGTTCTCTAAGAAGTACCTATGTGTTTGACTTGTTATCTAGTATCATGACTAATGAGACTATGTTACCAACCAACACATATTTTGGTCTTATGTATTATTTTTTTCCATATAGATTCCATGACAATATTCAACTAGGGACATAAAAAAATGTTTATACTCTTATCATACATATGGTCTCGTGTTCATGTCCTCAACCTGAACCATATGTCATTGAGTAACATTATTCTTTAGACATCCATCATGTTATATCATCATCTGATAATTGAAACAAACATAATAGATGAAATTGCCTTTATTATTGTAAAATCAAGTACATGATGTCCCAATACAATATTTATATGAATGGGTCTCTAGGCATACATACCAACAATACTTAAGTGGTGGAATCCTTACCCTTCTCCTACATACATGTTGTACTGGGAGTGGGGTGGTGTAATAGAGAGTGCATGATGGGAATATGCCATCAACCGTTTAGATACCATGCTTGGATCCTTGCGATTGTGCTGGTATTCTCGCCCCCTGGAATCTTGTTTCTTGCTACAACTTCTTCTTCTTCTTTCTTTTTTCCCTTCAAGTTCTCCTTAAGGATTTTAAGACAGATGTCACTTTCCTCCTAAACTACCGGGATTCCCCCAGTGTTCAAGAATGATGGACCCTGATAGGGCCCTAGTTGGAAAAATTCTAATTCAGGTGATTACAAACCCCACACTCCAGAGGGAAGGAATGTCATTGTTGATCCAACATGGGTAGACCCCTAAGTTGTGAACCCTAGGTAGTGTCATCCTCTTGTATATCTTGATCTTGGTGGGGGCATGAAGATCACGTCTGACAATGGATCAGGTGGAAGACCTTCTTGTGAGGTTGATGTCTTAAGAATTGTTGTGGCTTACTTGTACCACTCCACTCCTTCAAGTTTGTCTTGTTTATTGGGAGTGGCATCCCCCTTGAAGGCACCGTCAAACTAACGATCTGTATTGCTGCTCCCGACCACCTGAGATGATCGTTGGTGGGACTAAGTGTAGTATATGGTTTTTGATGTACCTGTGATGTCCTAAAGTTCACGTTAGCATGATTCAAGAGTAGGGTATGATATTTTATGAAAAAGTACCTCATGGTTGGTGATGAGTTTCTCCACACATGTGATACTGAGTAAGAAATTCAGAAGACTTCTGTTGCATTTCTTGAGACCTTCTCACAATGGAAGACACTATGATGACCTTCTATAGATTTTGGAGATTTTTTATTTTATTTTTTATTGTTGTTCCTACTCCTATCATGGGGGGGTATGGGAATATATTCCCATTCATATAAGTTGTTCTTTCCAATTCCATGGTGAGAAAAAAGAAGGATGGTAGACATGTGGCTCCTCGTAGAAGCGCCCTAAGAGATCTATTCAAAAGAGGATGAAAGGTGGGTACTTGAGTGTTTAGTTAAGACTAAGGTAGCCCTCACTAGGATAGTGAATGTTCTCAAGCAATCACTTTAGATCCATAGGTCATCCTCATCGAACGGGGTTACCAAACTGAAACCCTTTGGGACATGCAAGATACTCTAGTTTAATCAAAGTTTGATATGTTTCTTCTAGACATTCCCAACCTTTGGATGCAGTGAATGGTTGCTAAAGAAGAAGCCTCAACTTGACTTCTCCCGAACTTATGAAGTTGAGTAGAAGATTATCATATAGTTTTAGGTCATTGTTTAGGACCATAAATGTAACATCCTAGGTTTGAGGCCTAGGATAACATGATCTTAAAAAGAATGATTGGACTACCCATATCACCAAGGTGCACCTCCTTTTCAGGGAGCCCATCTCTAAAGAACTCCATAGTTAAGCGTGCTCAGCTTGGAGTAGTACTAGGATGGGTGACCAGTCGGGAAGTTGATCCTGGCTTGCGCGTCAGTGTGGACAAAGTGCGCAGTTAAGGCTAGTGGTGGTCGGTGGGGCCAGTCGTCATTCCTGAAACTCTACTAGAGCCTTGGGCAGTGGGCTCGGGCATTACAAATGGTATCAGAGCCATAACCCCTCCAGTAGGTGGGGCCCACATGGGCATGTGGCATGCCAGTCTTGAATCGTGTGGTCCAGGCAAGTTGGAAAGGGCTATCCGTAGAGACGAGATGGAGCCGCCCTTGCGCTGGTAGCTGTGGACGGGAGCTGGGTGTCGATGGGCCATTGTGAGTCTGCACTGAAATGGGGTCAGATTATGAGGCCATATAGTTGAGCCTTGACGAGGACGTCAAGAGTCTAAGTGGGGGAGATTGTAACATCCCAGGATTTGAGGCCTCGGATAACATGATCTTAAAAGGAATGATTGGACTACCCATATCACCAAGGTGCACCTCCTTTTCAGGGAGCCCATCTCTAAAGAACTCCATAGTTAAGCGTGCTCAGCTTGGAGTAGTACTAGGATGGGTGACCAGTCGGGAAGTTGATCTTGGCTTGCGCGTCAGTGTGGACAAAGTGCGCAGTTAAGGCTAGTGGTGGTCTGTGGGGCCAGTCGTCATTCCTGAAACTCTACTAGAGCCTTGGGCAGTGGGCTCGGGCGTTACAAATATTGTAACATCCCAGGATTTGAGGCCTCGGATAACATGATCTTAAAAGGAATGATTGGACTACCCATATCACCAAGGTGCACCTCCTTTTCAGGGAGCCCATCTCTAAAGAACTTCATAGTTAAGCGTGCTCAGCTTGGAGTAGTACTAGGATGGGTGACCAGTCGGGAAGTTGATCCTCGCTTGCACGTCAGTGTGGAAAAAGTGCGCAGTTAAGGCTAGTGGTGGTCTGTGGGGCCAGTCGTCATTCCTGAAACTCTACTAGAGCCTTGGGTAGTGGGCTCGGGCGTTACAAATATTGTAACATCCCAGGATTTGAGGCCTCGGATAACATGATCTTAAAAAGAATGATTGGACTACCCATATCACCAAGGTGCACCTCCTTTTCAGGGAGCCCATCTCTAAAGAACTCCATAGTTAAGCGTGCTCAGCTTGGAGTAGTACTAGGATGGGTGACCAGTCGGGAAGTTGATCCTGGCTTGCGCGTCAGTGTGGACAAAGTGCGCAGTTAAGGCTAGTGGTGGTCTGTGGGGCCAGTCGTCATTCCTGAAACTCTACTAGAGCCTTGGGCAGTGGGCTCGGGCGTTACAAATGGTATCAGAGCCATAACCCCTCCATTAGGTGGGGCCCACATGGGCATGTGGCATGCCAGTCTTGAGCCGTGCGGTCCAGGCAAGTTGGAAAGGGCTATCCGTAGAGACGAGATGGAGCCGCCCTTGCGCTGGTAGCTGTGGACGGGAGTTGGGTGTCCATGGGCCATTATGGGTCTGCACTGAAATGGGGTCAGATTATGATGCCATATAGTTGAGCCTTGATGAGGACGTCAAGAGTCTAAGTGGAGGAGAATGTAACATCCTAGGTTTGAGGCCTAGGATAACATGATCTTAAAAAGAATGATTGGATTACCCATATCACCAAGGTGCACCTCCTTTTCAGGGAGCCCATCTCTAAAGAAATCCATAGTTAAGCGTGCTCAGCTTGGAGTAGTACTAGGATGGGTGACCAGTCGGGAAGTTGATCCTGGCTTGCGCGTCAGTGTGGACGGGAGTTGGGTGTCCATGGGCCATTATGGGTCTGCACTGAAATGGGGTCAGATTATGAGGCCATATAGTTGAGCCTTGACGAGGACGTCAAGAGTCTAAGTGGGGGAGATTGTAACATCTTAGGTTTGAGGCCTAGGATAACATGATCTTAAAAAGAATGATTGGACTACCCATATCACCAAGGTGCACCTCATTTTCAGGGAGCCCATCTCTAAATAACTCCATAGTTAAGCGTGCTCAGCTTGGAGTAGTACTAGGATGGGTGACCAGTCGGGAAGTTCGTCCTGGCTTGCGCGTCAGTGTGGACAAAGTGCGCAGTTAAGGCTAGTGGTGGTCTGTGGGGCCAGTCGTCATTCCTAAAACTCTACTAGAGCCTTGGGCAGTGGGCTCGGGCGTTACAATAAACATAAGCACGAAAACACAAAGGTGGTCTAGTATAGGGTAATAACACAAGACCGTATATGTGAGAATCAGAGGAGATAGGTGGTCAAGTTTTAGGTCATAGTCTAGAACCCTGTGCTGAAAGATGAAGTGTGTAATTGTGCCAAATTTAGGTCATGGATCAAAATTGTTATATCCTCAATTTTGGTAGTATTTATGTGACACCCTCCCTAAGAATACGCATGCACATAGTCGAAGAAACACAAAGTTATCCATAACTCATTCACATCAGGGGGTATTACCTAAAACTGGCATTCATAACAACAATATAATCAATCAGATAAAGTGAAGTACTAAAACATTCTCATGATCATTCGTACAAAACTAACCTAAATGTTACTACATGGAAAAATCATTTGACATCTTGAGTCTCTACTCTAAAATTCTAAACATTATTACATATTGCTGAGTCTATAAACCTAAGGATCATCTTATAGTTGGCACCCCACCAGATCTTATCCTGCTTGATCCTTGCGCTTGAGTCTCTAGGATCTACTATGCTCCTTCTCCTCACCTATGGACATATTGTCCCTTGCCATGCATTGGAAAAATGGTTGTTAGAGTAAGTGGAATGAGTATTCTAAAATGCAAAACTATAGAAATGGTTACTCCAAAATATTCTTGAAAATTATAAGAATGAAACTAACATTAAACTCCATATAAAATCTGAAACGTAAATATCACTAGGAGACCTGTACTCTGATACCAAAGCCTCATGACCAACACTATGATACCTGGGTCACATAACCTGCACTTTGGGCCTGGGTTATGTCTCTCTCATCTTAAATCTCTTTCATCATACTTCTAAATGAGATTATGTACATGCTCTAAATAAAGATATATTTTATTTATGGCTTTTATCTAATTGTGGCTACCATAATATGATATGTCCTCCTCTGTGACACTGAAGTGTCCTCTATGGTGCAACACACCCTCTGTTGGCACTATGTGCCCTCTGTTAACACTGAAGTGTCCTCTATGGTGCAACACACCCTCTCTATTTGTGACACACCCTTCATTGGCACAACATGCCCTTTATGACACTCATAGTGTATGGTGTAGTGCGCCCTCTAAATCATCCCGAGACACTCTGGTGAGCACTTATCCTATAATGCATATAATTAATGTATGATGTCATTTCTATCTCCGTTCTGAATTTCTTATTCTGAATCTAAATCTCTTATCTCTGAATCTTAATCTCTTATCTCAGGCTCAGTTCTTAATTTCTTATCTATGAATGTTAAACTATTATCTCTGACAGTGTATCTCTATTCTTTGATTCTGAACTGAATCTAACTTTGAATATAAAATCTAATATTCTTGTTGTCTAGAGGAATCTTAATCAAAAGTTCGGGTTTTATTGAATGATTTGATTTAATTCTAGTATAAGGTGTATAACACCTAAGTGTAAAGGCAGAAAATAATCTGAACTGAATATAAAGATACTAAGTATATGAAAGTAACTTTAACTATTAAATATCTCAAAAATGATTTATGATAAGATAACTAAATCTCTTTACAAATTTATTAAGTCTGATCTTAACATGAACTCAATTCCCAATACACTCTAATCTTATTAGAATCTTCATCTTGAGAAACTTGATCATGTGTTGGTATGTTCAAAACTTATATTCTGATATCTTACTTAACTCTTAGATCTTAATCATTATAAGAAATTTAATAACTTTTTAGTTCTTAGATTGCTACCTATATGAGAAATATTAATAGTATGTTTCTACATGAAATCTTAAGCACATGGTTGTATCAGATAACCATGGAAGCATGACATATCTCTACTTGAGATATTGGGTACATATGAGAACATCATGGAGGTGTGAAAGTTTTAACTGCATATCATACTTAAGATCTTAGAATATTAGGAAACATAACTCATAATGCCTTATATGAAAACATGTAAAGGTACCAAGCTTAATAAATATGAATACTCATGGGAATGAACTACTTAGCTTTATTGTAGAAACCTATGCTTAGTTCTTGAACCTTTAAATCAAGATCCTATTTCCTGAAGATATCACGAGTTTCATAAATAGCCATTAAACCCAAAAACCCATTATTCTTAGGTCTAATTAGGGTGTCCATACCATTTTATATGTGCAGGAGAATTACCAAAAAATCACTCATCGTATACATAGTTACTGATCGAATAGATAATACACATATCTCATATGTTCAACTAATCTTATGGTGATATTTGGGACATTTACTTATCATCATGCCATTTTCTTGAATCATATTAGGGTTAACAGTCCTAATCAAGAATTCAAGAACAACAATATGAAGGCTTACATCATTTGTCACAATTAGATGTATTATATAAGTTTTAGACATCACTAGCAGTCGAAAATCTTTTTCTAGGATCTAATGACCCATTACAACTATTTATCACTAACAATCCATGATTATATGAATGAATCACTTCACTTGAAATGCATGACTATTTCATTAATCAACCCCAAAAGCTAACATTTTTATAAAAATCTAGACCTCAATAGATTTTGTTCGATACCTTACACTCAAATATCTAGTCTACCAATCATAAGATATGATTTAATCAAAATATTACCTTTCTTGGAAAATCAGAGCCGTCCATGCATAATCCAACGTCCATGATGAAGTCTCCTCCTTGCTTAAGGGGTTTCAAGCATTGGATCCCACACAGGACCCACTCACAATTAGGATCTGCTAACCCCAGATGCTGCTTGTCATCCTCAAGGGCGCGAGCGACCTCTATTTTCTCTAAAAAAAGATCATCACCTCAATCAACAAGTTTGGTAGGATAAACATGGAGATCCATGGACTAAAACCTCCCAAAACATCTACCAGCAGGTCTTCTATGCCTATGGATACCCATACTACCGTAGAGATTCCCCCAATTCACATTGAACCATAATTGTAGGGAAGCCACCTCCTAGTGTTGGCGGCAGTGCCTAGTTAGGAACCACATGGTGCCAGGGTGCCAGTTTAGAAGAGGTGCCCTTACCCTCATGACCTTTGTAGGATTGTAACCTCTCATCTTGACATTGGTGATCTAGGGAAACAATGGGTGATTTTGGTATCCCAGGTTAGGGTATGGACTTCCTTCAGGCTTGTCTTGCTGGAAATGTTGGGCTCCTCTTCACCCTTCATTTGCTCAACCAATGGGTGTTTTGAAAGTGCAAAGTCATGTTGAGTGTCACAGTGTGTCAACCATGATCATGCTCTTATGACTACTCATGATATTTGCTTACCAGCCACAACCATTTTTATCATTGTTAAACTGCTGATGATCCTTCAGTCATCTTCACAACCTACAGTTCAATGCCAACTTGTAGATCTAGAAATATTCATGGCCGCAAACTGCAAGACCCTAGGGTTATGGTTGGGACTTCCTGGAGAGAGTAAGAACTAATATATATATATATATATATATATATATATATATATATATATACCCAAAGATGACTTGTAACCTCCAATGGGGGCATTAAGGTGAATTGTATCAAGGACATTGAGCTTATAGGCCTATAACAGGGTCCGGGATACTAAATGGTAGTTTGTCAATTCTAGAGAGAAAACATCCCCTATAAACAAAGTACACCTTATCAGGTGATACATACGAGGCATGCCTATCTAACATGGCAAACTTGGTTGGTCAGTTGTATAAGCTCAATGGACCTAAAGAACATGCCTTGTTTGGTTTTCCACAAACCATGGTTCTAATGTCCTATTAGATTTCTATTTGAACCAGGATATACATATATACGATTACAGACTAAGGGATATATGTACTAACTTCTAGTTTGTAGAGGCAGAAGCCTTCCATTTCCTTGGCTCATTTATTAAAGGATTCTTAGATAATTATAACTACATCACAATAATGAAAAATCACAACTCCCATCTAAGGTATGACATTTGTAGCTCTGTGTATCCTCCTAACTTCAAATATTTGGCCATTATGATTACATAATTACTTTCCCTTGGGGAAAACACCTCTACCCATATCCAAATAAATCATAAAACCTTAGGATACCAATTATGATCATCAAGGCAAGGTCGAATGATGTGAACATGTACTAAGAAATTCAATTGACTGCACACTGTTTAAATAAGGATCTAGTCACATAAAAATATTAATATGATTTAGCCATTTGATAGCCATTATGACTCAACTCTTATTAGATGCTTGAGATATGTTTCAAAGCATTATCTATGGTCCCACTTTTCATGATAACTATCCCTGCTCTCCTTTTTGTGAAATTGAGACATGATTGAACTATCAATCTCATACATCTAGGATTTTCATGATCATGAGCTTAAATGATATGTGTAGACTCCTTTAGGTTATGGAACCCTCAAATTTACGATGTTACAATTCTACCCACCTTAAATAATTTTCATCCTCAAAAGTTAATTAGTATATCAACCTTAGGATTTCACATATTCTATGTACACTAACTCTCCAATACTTTCATAATGGCTCATGAGCATACTCATGGTGTGAATGTCTCATCATTATAATTATCTAGAACATGTGCATATACTACTTATAAATACCAGAATCTAAATTCTACCTTCACCATCTATCATGGAAAAGACTCTAGCTTTCCTCTTCTCAGAGACTAGATTAGGATTCCGATTCACTTAAAAACTAACTCACATATCTATGTCAAAATATATACCCTTCATATTCGTTCTCGGTCTTACTATGTGTATGATTAGGCTTAGGTGACTGTATGTCTCAAACTTTTAATTTAGAGTCTTGTTTGAATAGTCGCCTTTGGATACATACCGATCAGTCATATATTCAGAGGTGACATGTCTTATCATACTTATCTTTGTGCCTCTCTTGTGCATATGTCCCATACCTCAAGCACTTGAAAGGATAAGACAAGTATGATTATCCACATAACATCCTCTCTATAAAATCCCATAAGCTTGTGTCCCATACCACAAACATGTGGGAGAAAGAGAGAGAATGCTATATGCAATTCTAGAGTTAACATAAAAGTCCCAAACATCTAGGCACATAACCCTAATCCTTATATGAACTTTTGACTAGTCCTCTATTGTGATTGCCCATATCTTTGATCACTACTTCTTCTATACATAGGGCTACTAGTTATCTTTCTAAATATGTACTCTACTCTCACTTAACCTCTTAAGGGTGATCTTTAAGTAAGAACATGAGAATTTATCTGGAGACCAACTATAATGTTGTTCTAATACCATATCGTAATACCCTCCCTAAGCACACACATGCACATAGAGGAAGCAACTTAGAGTTATCCTTTACTCGTGCACTTAAGGGGGGCACTACCTAAAACTAGCACTCATAACAACAATATAATCAATCACATAAACTGAAGTATTAAAACATTCTCATGATTGTTCTTACAAAACTAACAAAAATGTTACTACATGGAAAACTCATTTGACAACTTGAGTCTCTACTCTAAAATTCAAAACATTATTACATATAGATGAGTCTATAAACCTATGGATCATCTTATAGTTGGCACCCCACTAGATCTTATCATGCTCTATCCTTGTGCTTGAGTCTCTAGGATCTACTCCGCTCCTGCTCCTCACCTGTGGACATCTCATCCCCAACCATGCATTGGAAAAATGGTTGTTAGTGTAAGTGGCATTGAGTATTCTAATATACACAACTAGAGAAATAGATAGTACAAAATATTCTTGAACATTATAAGAATGAAACTAACATTAAACTTTATATAAAATCTGAAACATAAATATCACTTCTTTCTTTAACTTAGTTCTTATCTTTCTAATAATTTTTCTCTGGAGATTTGTACTTTAAAATGAGAGCCTCATGACCTGTGCTAAGGTACCTGGGTCACATAACCTGCACTCTAGGCTTGGGCTATGTCTCTCTCATCTTAAATCTCTTTCATCATACTTCTAAATGAGATTTTGTACATGCTCTAAATTAAGGTATACTTTATTTATGAAATTTATCTAATTATGGATACTATTATATGATAAGTCCTCCTCTGTGACACCGAAGTGTCCTCTATGGTGCAATGCACCCTCTATTGACACTGAAGTGTTCTCTATTGTGCAACACACCCTTTATTGGCACTACATTCCCCCTATTACACCAAAGTGTCCTCTATGGTGCGATGCACCCTTTGTTGGAACAATGTGCCCTCTATGACTACCACAGTGTGTGGCATAGTGCATCCTCTAAATCGTCTCAGGACTCTCTGGTGATGACTTATCCTATAATGTATATAATTGATGTTTTGATGTCATTTTCTATCTCTATTCTAAATTTCTTATTCTAAATCTTAATCTCTTATCTCTGAATCTTAATCTTTGATCTTTGGCTATGTTCATAATTTCTTATCTCTGAATGTTAAACTATTATCTATGACTATGTATCTCTATTATTTGATTTAGAACTAAATCTAACTCTGAATATGAAATTAGTATTTTTATTGTCTAGAGGAATATTAATCTAAAGTTCTAGTTTGGTAGAATGACTTGATTTAATTCTAGTATAATTTGTGTAACACCTGAGTCTAAAACCTTAAGAAAATAATCAAAATTGAATATAAAGATACTAGTTATATGAAAGTGACTTAACAATTAAATATCTCAAACATGATTTCTGACAACATAACTAAATATTTTTACAGTCTTATTAAATCTGATCTTAACATGAACTCCATTCCCAATATACTCTGATCTTAATTGAATCTTCATTTGAAAGCTTGATCATGTGTTGTTATGTTCAAAACTTATATTATGATATCTTACTTAACTATTATATCTTAATCATTATAAGCCATTTAAATAACTTCTTTGTTCTAAGATCTCTATCTATATGAGAAATCTTAATAGTATGTTTCTACTTGAAATATTGAGCACATGGTTATATCAAATAACCATGGAAGCATGACATATCTCTACTCGGGATATTGGATACATAGGAGAACATCATGAAGGTGTGAAAATTTTAACTGCATATCGTACTTAAGATCTTAGATATTAGGACACATAAATCATAATGCCTTATATGATGTATAGGTACTGAGCTTAATAAATATGAATACTCATGGGCATGAACCGCTTACCTTTGTTGTAGAAACCTATGTTTAGTTCTTGAACCTTAAAATCAAGATCCTATTTCCTAAAAATATCATGAGTAGTTTTTTTTTGGGTGAACCAAGCTCATCGTATTACTTTCTTTTGAAACTATACATGTAAGACATCTCATATGGAACAGCCTCCATAAGAGAGTTTCCAAAAAAGAAAACTATACAGGCGGCAAGCCACTGAAACAGAAAAAACTATAGAGAAAGAAAAGCCTTAACATCACTAATGATGCAAAGCCAAAGCTTAAACACATCTCTATCAACATTCCTATGAACTCTGTCATTTCTCTCTCTCCAAAGCCAATGCAGAACAGCAATACTAGAAAATCTTCTCTCCTTATCAGTGAAAGCGCAAAGATCATTAACATCAGCAGGGATCGATTTACTGAAGTAAGACTCGAAACATTTCCACACAGAAATAGAAAAGGAACAGCCAAACAAGATATTATCCACTTCCTCTTCTATACATTTACAGAAAGGACACTGCGAGGCCAAACTGATCCCCAAACGCTTGATATACCCCGATGTAAGCAGCCTTCCATGACCAGCCTTCCAGGCCGTAAAAAGAAACCTCCTAGGACCCTTAGAGTCCCAAAGCCACTGAAAATAAGGCACAAATTCAGACTTAGCTCTTATAGTTTCAAGGAAAATCTGGTAATCAGCATTAGGTGTATTTCCAAAAACAAACTCGTCCAAGCCGCCAGTAGGCGCCGGCAGATTCTCCAGAATCGAGATCAGATTAGCGTGCAACCTCGTCTCCTCATAGAACCACTTCTGATCTCTAATGAACATGCTGACCATAGCGTTAGACCTGATTCCCAGCTGGATATAACATTGGGAACCAAGAACATCAGCTAAGAACTTACCCCCCGGCAGCCATGGATCTCTCCAAACTGAAACAGAAGCCCCATCTCCAATGACAATTCTCATATGAACTTTCAAATTGCCCCTTGAGGACAGAAACTTCTTGAGCAACCAAGAAAAGGAATCATTAATACTAATAGACCAAAAGGAAGAATTGGTGAAATACTTTTCATGGATCCACTTGATCCAAAGACAGTCCTTCTTGAGCGCCAAATTCCAGTTGTTGAACAACACCGAGGCTTTAATGGTCTCCCGTATATTCTTAAGACCCAAGCCACCTTCCCCTTTCCTCTTGACAATATTACTCCATTTGATCAAATGAACAGGATTCTTGGATTCAGACTTACCCCAAATAAAGTCCCTGCAAAGTTTGTCAATCTCCTCGCAAACAGCGGCAGGAAAATATCATGAGTAGTTTATAAATAGCCAACCCGAAAACTCATTATTCTTAGGTCTAATTAGGGAGTCCATATCATTTTAGATGTGTAGGAGAATTACTAACAAATCTCTCAACTTAAACATAGTTACTAATGTAATAGATTATATACATCTCTCATATGTTCAACTAATCATATGGTGATATTTGGGACATTTACTTATCATCATGCCATTTTCTTGAATTAGATTAGGGTTACCACTCCTAATCGAGAATTCAAGCACAACAATATGAAGTCTTGCATCATTCAATACAATCAGATGTATTATATTAGTTCTAGAAATCATTATTAGTCTAAAATCTTTTTCTAGGATCTATGACCCATTACAACTATTTATCACTAACAATCCATGATTATATCAATGCATCACTTATCATGTAATCCATGCCTATTTCATTAATCAACCCTAAAAGCTAAGATTTTTATAAAAATCTAGACCTCAATAGCTTTCATTTGGTACCTTACATCCAAATATCTAGTCTACCAATCATATGATATGATTTAATCAAAATGTTACCTTTCTTGGACAATCACAACCATCCATGCATAATCCAACATCCAAGATGAAGTCTCCTCCTTTTTTAAGGGGTTTCAAGCACTGGATCCCACACGCTATCCACTCACAATCGAGATCCGCTAACCCGATATGCCGCTCGTCATCCTCCTGAGCATGAGCAACCTTTGTTTTCTCTATAAAATAGAGCATCGCCTCAAGCAGTAGGCTCAGAAGGATAAACATGGAGATCCATGGACTGAAACCTCTTGAAACATCTTCCAGTAGATCTTCTATGACTCTGGATACCCATACTACCACAAAGATTCCCCCAATTCACATTGAACCCTAACCGTAGGGTGGCCACCTCCTAGCTCCGGCGGAGGCGCCCAGCCTGGATCTGCACGGCAGCTGGGCGCCGATTTTCATGGTGAGGTTCCCTTACTCTCACGACCTTTGTAAGCTTGCAACATCCCATGTTCACATTGGTGATCTAGGGAAACAATGAGGGATTTTGGTATCCCATATTAGGGTATGAACTTCCTTTAGGCCTATCTTTCTGGAGATGTTGGGCTCCTCTTTACCCTTCGTTTTCTTGACCAATTGGTTTCTAAAAGTTCAAAGTCATCTTCAGTGTCACAATGTGTCATCCACGATCATGTTCTTATGACTACTCATGATATCTACTTTCCAACCACAACCATGTGTAGCATTGTCCCTACTGGTGATGATCCTTCACTCATCTTCACAGGCTTTAGTTTAATTCCAACATGTAGATCTAGAATTATCCATGGCCACAAACTAAAACACCCTAGGGTTGTGGTTGCGACTTCTTGGCGAGAGTAAGAACCTGTGTATATATACTTAGAGACCAGGGTGTATTTTATTTTCCACAAACCATGGTTCTAATGTCCTATTAGATTTATATTTGAATTGGGATATACATGTATACAATTACATACTAAGGGCTACATGTACTAACTTCAAGTTTGTAGAGGCAGAAGCCTTCCATTTCCTTGGCTCATTTATAAAGGATTCTTAGATGATTATAACTACATCTCAATAATGAAAAATCACAACTTCCATCTAAGGTATGATTTATGTAGCTCTGTGTATCCTTCTTACGTCAAAGATTAGGCCATTATAATTTCATAATTACTTTCCTTTGGGAAAAACACCTCTATCCATATCCAAATATATCATAAAACCTTTTGATATCAATTATGATCATAAAGGCAAGGTCGACTAATGTGAACATGTACTAAGAAATTAAATTGATTGCACACTGTTTAAATAAGGATCTAGTCACATAAAAACATTAATGTGATTTATTCATTTGATAGACATCATCTTTCAACCCTTGTTAAATGCTTGAGATATGTTTCAAAGAATTATCTATGGTCCCAAGTTTCATGATAACCATCCTTTCACTCCTTTCTATGAAATTGAGAAATGATTGAACTATCAATCTCACCTCATCTAGGGTTTTCCTGATCATGAGTTTAAATGATCTGTGTAGACTCCTTTAGGTTATGGAACCCTCAAATTTAGGATGTTACAATAGAATTATATAAATATAAAGCATGAATTGATAAATAAATTCCCCAAGGATAATAGTGAAATAATAATGTTATCTAGTTTGCGGCATGAGTACAACCCGTTGCCCAAGATTGGACCATGAGACTATTTGCTTTGCAAATAGGTCCATGTGGAACAAATTAAAGATATAAAAGGAGTTAGCACATAAATAAAAGATGACAATTTTATGAGATATTGGATAACCCATATACGAGGAAACTACCTCATACCATCTTCCTGCATTAATAGTTGAATTTTGAGGACATAATTCGTATAAGAGGAAAAAGATGTTATAACCTGGTTTTCCCATGTTTTATATTTATTTACAAATAATGTAATATTAAGGGAACATAAGAAAGATGGTTCTTTATTTGTCTTAAAATTTAGTTTGAAAGTGCAAGTGCTCCATATTGGATGGATTTTGTGTAGAGAATTTTTTTAATAAACCACAATAGGTTTTGACAAAAGAAAGAGTGGAAAATCCAACAATAAAGAGATTTTAATATAATAATAATGGACAATTGCTATGTTAAATATGTAGTAATGTAGAATATTGTAGAAAAGAGAGTTTTTGGTTTATAAATAAAGAATGGTGACTTTGTTAGTTATTGGACAATTGAAATGCAAGATAATATGCAAATTCCCAAATGAAAATAAGATGTGTGGTGTTTTAGATAATTAAAAGAGTAATTATCTAACCAGTTTGGCAACACAAAGGTTAAGGCATCAAACATGAATATCTTGATATGTTTTTTCATATACTTGTAAAGGAGAAGAAGAGAATTCTAGATATTAGATGGAAAAGGACATTCCATGAAATATTGGTAATTAATTAAGAAAAATGTTAAAAGAGCAAGTCATATATGTATAAAAGACATCAATGTAATTGAGGAAGGTAATGGTGAGTTTCTGTGAGATAAAGGTGATTGGTTTTAAGGATTTATTAAAAAAAGAAGAAAGAGAATAATTTGGAATTCATGACTAACTATCCCAGAAGAGCCATACATACTTTTCTAAAATGGCCTTTGATGTATCAACCAAGTAATATGGATAATTGATTTCAGAAACATATTAATAAGAGATAAATGGAGTTTTTTTATGTCTTGTGAGCATTATAGTAACCATCTCCTTAATTAATCAACAAAGTTAATACATGGTAAGGAAAAGTTGGCGAGACATAATGATTTAGAAAAGGAAAATCAATTCCAAAGAGTATGACTGTGGGAGGACTTCCATGAGCAATATATCTATTTTAATGGTTGTGGATGCCTATCCTCCTCATTGAAACTCTGGCATCAGTTTCCCTACTAGTAACCGACGTCGATTTCCCTAATGAGGCCAGACACCATGGCCGTGCTGGCCAACACGGTCATGGGAGCGGCCCAGACACCACGGCCGTGCTGGCCAGCACGGTCGTGGCAGCGGACCAGACACCACGGTCGTGCTGGCCAGTGCGACCGTGACAGTGGGCCAGACAACATGGCTGTGCTGGCCAGCACGACCGTGGCAGCGAGTGAGATGGCGTCGATTATCACTAATAAACTGAAACTGATAATGCCCCAGATGGCTCCCTTTCTGTGGCACGAAGGTTTATGGCATCGGTTTCAAAGCTAATAATTGACGCCAATACCCCCCTGCTGGCGCATTTTCAATGGCGCATGAAGGGTTGTGGCGTCGGTTTGAGAACCGATGCCTAACGGTTGGCCTTTTAGTGGTGCCCACATAGGTTTCGCATTAAAACCGAAACTAAAGGCCTTAAATAACCGACACTAAAGGCCGGTTATGTACTAGTGCACCTTCCTTTTTCATTATCTTCCTTTTCTTCATTAGGGTTATACCTATATCTATAAGAGGGTGCTACCTCCACTTTGGAGAGGGAGTTCCAAAGCCTGCTAGACATAAGTGAAGCCATTGGAGACCCCAATAGCTTGAGTGTTGCCTCTATGTTCTGGTAAGGACCCAATTTCCACAACAACTGAGTCACCATCACCTTGCAAGCCTGATTAGT
The DNA here is from genome assembly GCA_963693085.1 of Alisma plantago-aquatica. Taxonomy (NCBI): domain Eukaryota; kingdom Viridiplantae; phylum Streptophyta; class Magnoliopsida; order Alismatales; family Alismataceae; genus Alisma; species Alisma plantago-aquatica. The sequence goes on from OY856410.1 coordinate 582,059,547, forward strand.
CTATTCTAAGGGATAGGAGAAAGCATAGGACTTCTCCCTTCACATTAATCACCACTTCCTATGAATAGAATACTTCTGGACTCTAAGTGACAATCCTATCCTCTTCCTTCCACACTATCATCTAGCTCTGGCTGCCAAGTGCTGCCTTGGGGTTGCGTTGGTAGGAGATGAGGCCACTGATCAAGATCCTATGGATGACGTTGCCAGGAGGAAGATGGAAACATCAAACCTCTTTCCCCACCACGATCTCATGATACATTCTGCCCTAGTTAGTCTTCATCGTTCTCCAAGGAAGCATCATTGGAGGAACCTGGTGGCACTCCTCCACTTCTGCTACTTCCAGCAAGGCCCGATGCCCTTCCAGACCGGCGTGGCTGCGTGGAGGCACTCAACTGTTATTCAAGCGATCTAGACTTGGGGGTCAAAGGAGGGGATCCGGTGACAGGGTATGCAGGTATGCTTGGGTTGCATCACAAGGTTGAGGGTGAGTGAAGGCTAAAAGGCCATACGCCCCTGCATGTGTGCACATTGTTTTACTAAAGAAAGGGGTAAATAGCTCATTCGACCTTTCTTAAAGCACCTACTGACATGGCACATACTGACATGGACACATGCTATTAAAAAAGCTGGATCCACATGGAAAAGGTTGGAGATCCAAGTATGCTGACATGGAAATTCCCCATTGGCCTCAAGATAACTATTTTAAAAATTATGTAGAAAATGACTAGTAACTCCGATGAAAATAAGTTATATATGAAAGTTGCTTAGAAAAACAAGAGGAATATAAAGAAAATATTCATGGACTCTAATTATGATTTTAATTACAAAAGTAGTGCAAACATGGTTTTAAGTGGTGTTTAGTGTATTTAAACCCAAAGTTTGTGTAATAAGGTGTTTGAATATGTTAAAAATGATGTTTTTGACATAATAACTGATGATATTGAACAAGATGAGAAATCAATGTGATCATGACCATAATGAGAATAGTTAGAATTTCTAATGTGAATCATCATACATATGATGATTTATAGATTTAAGATCATAACTAGATGTGTCATTAAGGAACATAATTGAATCTAATGATATAGCATGGTGCATTTTATGATAATGGTTACACCTAATATTTAGGGTTATTGAGTCATTAAAATATGAACATGGGAGTCACAGTATCAGACACGACCCTAATGATAACTTGATACCAAGGAAACCCTAAATCCTATATTAGGGTCGAGTAGGGGTTTAATATGATTAATGTGACAGTGACACTTTAGAATTTACATACATCAAAATATAATATGAATGTCTGGATTCCTCTTTGTTGATTGAATTGCTTGAACACAATTAAAATGTATTCTGCATGATAATCTGCATGGGTCACCATCGAGGTGTGTGGTTATGCCTAAGGCTACCCACATTATTTTGCCGACATTTTTTGAGGTTTTCTCGGGGGTTGAATGGTTAAAATTTTGGTTGTTTATTTATATTCTATCAATTATAATGCCAGTATTAGTATCACATAAAGAAAGATTGTGTGAAGAAAATGTCAATTTATATTTGCAAGTATTTGATGGAATATATGTTGTTAGTCTACTTACACACCTTTGTATGAAGCTAACATACACAATATAACTTGTTATACTAATTCGTGCTTTTGGTTTCACAATTTTTTAGGTAAACGCTTAACTATGATGATATCAAGATATGATGGACAGATCGACTTACATGTAAACATTAATGTAAGGAAGGAGGATGAGCTAGACACTTCTTCTCATATATTGTAATTCTCATGGTAAAAGTTCATGTAAGCATTTTGTAAACAGTATTGTGAATTAATGAAATTATTTTCTATTACTTGATATTTTATTAAAATATGGATCCTTGGAAAAAACTTAGGTAATGACATTCATCTTTTGGACTTCCTTAATTCACAATTAAAATCATCAATGTCTAGATCCGCCTCTAGTTCAAAAACACATAAAGTTGTTATCTTTAATGTGTTAAATGAATGAAAACCCTAATTGCTAAGTTTTTATGCTTTTAATTAGCACAACTAATCTTAATAATATGAGATTGGTTTCTTTAGATAAAAGGGTAACTTGATTCTAGTTTGAGATTATTAATCCCTGATTTGATGAATTAGGATTTCCTTGAGATTAAAAGTGCTTTTAATGATCAGATTAGGGTTTGTCAACCCAAAAGGTAGGAAAAGTGATGATTGGGATTTAGGAAGCCAAACCCTAATGAAACCCTAACTTGAGACCCAAGTTAGTCTTAATGATGAATTTTAGATAGAATAATGATACATGGGTGTTATTCTTTAACTTTCAGGATAATTGCTTGGTTGATTGCATTGATTGTCTTTTGCTTGGACATGAAATACTTCTGATCAAGGTATGTGGTTACACCTATGAATACCTACATTAGTTTGTTGGTCCTTTTTTGAGGTTTTCTAGATTGCTTGAAAATAAATGCTTGCTTGTTTATTTATTTCCTGCAATCTATAAAGTCACTATGGCTATCACAATATATGCTTATAACTTGCTCAACCCTGCATACCAACTCCAGAGGTTTGATAATGGGAGGAATGAAATAGTGTTGTGATGACTAAGACCAGACCCAAGATTGGGAAGGTAAGACAAGGCCCTAGATTAGGAAAGTCATATGAGGTCAGGCCCCAAACTGGGAAGACCAACATGGAACCTAGCTCCAAATTGAGAGGTCTCCTAATGTCCACTATAGGGATAAGACCCTAAGAGAGGGTATCCTAGAGGTTGAGTAAAAATGAGTCGAGAGGTTATGAAGAAAATGATAATTTTGATTCTATAACAATAGTTGTTGTGGATATGTTGCTACACTTAAATGCAAAATTTTGTTTCCTCCATATACCAGTATAGCTTGTTATACTGACTGAGTTTTGATTTCTCAATATTTTAGGATAATCTGCTATCATTCCTACAAGTATAATGGAAAGTGGTCACTTTTGAAGAAGGCACCAAGTGAATAAGAAGTAATGTAATCTCTGGAGGATTTAGTTAGTATTTACTTCATGTTGCAAACTTTATAAAATCAAATCCATGTAACTCCTTAGGGCAGAGTGTAACTTTTTTTTATCTTGTATCAGACTCATTCCTATTTAGTTGAAAATTTATTAATTATTTATGGTTATTTGATAAACCTCAATCCTTTCGTATTGGTAGTGGCCCTTGCCCTCTCAGTACGCCTGAATAGGGGATAACTAAAGGGAAATATGGGCACAAAGTAGGTAGCAAAAACAATTTTTTTATCTATCTATATTCCCCAAAACAACAAGATCGCATCAACTATTATGTAATGAGAAGGATGGGTTATGCACTCCTAGTTGTAATGGTACTCATCTGTGGAAGCTCCTTTGTGGATAGCCGACTCAAACAGTGCCTTCAGTATCTCCTGGTCTCACCACGAACTGTAGGTTGATGACTTCCTAGCAACAGGAAATGGACTCCTTGCCTCTACTGAAGTCCACACAGACCACCTAGAACTCAACTCTTCCTATTAGAATGGAAAGGAAGGAGTTGTCCCTATGGTTGGTGTACTAGTTTTTCTCTCCCTCTCAATCCCTCCCTTATTGGGTAGGGCTATATTGGACTCTCTTGGTTACTACAACCAAAGAAGATAACAATTTTCAGAGAAACTAATTCTCAATTGTGTGTGTTGGGAAGTCCCCAGTACCCCTTAATTCATAGGATGGGTTAGTGTCAGGGTTCCCAATCTGTGCGGGAGTGCAAGGGACCAGAAGACCATGAATTTTTGTAACCTACAAGTGTCGAACCGATCGGTTGGAAACTAAACTGGTTAGTTCACATGTGAGCTGTTTGCATTCTAAACTGATCATTTTGTGATGTTTCCCAATCACATATAAATTGATGATTCATTTCCAATTAATGTTCAACATTAATTCCTTGTACCAATTGAATTGAACAAGTGAAACAATTAACTATTCTCATGAATTGGGAAAATTACCAGAAGCTTTAGTTGGCATGACTGATCTGATCAGTTCACTAGGTGAATCAGCTGTCTCAGCATCTGAGTCGATCGATTGACTCATGCATAATTCAATCAATTTAATATCCAATCAACCTGACACTCCAAACAGTCATCTCATCACATGATCCAATTGTTTGGGAGATTAGTCAGCTGATTTGTTGCTTGAATTGAGTACCTAACACTTTAATAATCAATCCAATTATCATTCATGATTAAACCCTTCTTCTAGATGAGTTCCTATGTGTGGACCCTATAGGTCCCATATCATGTTAGTAGTGAATGTCCATAACAGGTGTATGACATCACATATCATGATTTTCAAGCTCTAAAATCAATGGGAGGTCCCACCCTAGTCCTAATGAGAGCTAAACTCTAAGTCATAAATCAAGAGAGTCAAAATAGTCATCATTTCAAAATAGTCATCATTAGCTCTCATTAGGACTAGGGTGGGACCTCCCATTGATTTTGGTGCTCAAAAATCATGATATTGAAAGCATGATGTTGTCTCAAATTGTTGAAATATGAAATCTCAAATCATGGATGTATAACCCCACCTAGGCCAATGTAGAAGCTAGAATCTTGAGATATTGGAATTGAAAGTCGACTTGTACACTTGATTCAAGAATTCTATTTGTTTGATCTCTCCAAATTTGTGACCAATAGGTGTCTTTTTTATATGTGAATCATATGATGACTTTGAACAATTTATATGCATTGACCTTGATACTCAATTGCTCGAGGACAAAATGATATTGGTAACAAGTTGGTTATGATATGGGACATGGAATCCCAATAATGATTATTGGACTATTTAAACTTTGAGGTCATAATTTTCATTATATAATTGAGGACACTAGTATTTGAGGATATGCCTTAGGTTTAATAAGTCCCAAATTTTGAGGATGTTGTTGAATTTTGGGGACAAAATTCCTTTTTAAGGAGGGAAGGATGTGACAAAGTGGATTTTAGAATCATAATAAGTAATTACTCTTTTGACCTCATTATACTCACTCATGGTCTCAAACCATTTTTCTTGGCTTTATAATCAATGTTGAGACTCAAATATCAAAATATGGTGATTAATGTGAACATTATACACATTATATCACCTTAAATTTGATTAATTCATCACTTTGTCCAAAGAAGAAAATTGGTCAATCAAAATTCATCTTTTGGTTCTCAATTTTTTCTAAATGTTCCCAACATTTTTGTGAAGCTATGGTCCAATTTTCATTGCAATTGGACATTCCTACTATTTACTATGATTTCTTGAAATAAATGTGTTGAAAACCCTTTTATTTGCCTTTTAATTGTCAAATGCCATGTCAGCCATCCAGAAAAAGCAGTACAGGCTCATTTTGGGTGCTTGGGTCTACCCCATGCAGATTGTAGCCCTGATCGAGTGGCCATGAGATTGTCTCCTACCTCCGACTGATTGTGAGAGGAGACAAGCCGGCCTTAATGGCCAATCTCCCGCTCTTGACCCTATTTCGAAAATCTAAGCAAGACAAAACCCCCGTCTCGCTAATCCAAACTCACCCAACCATGTTTTGACCATGCTTTATGCACTATTGCACCACCAACAAACCTCCCTTGCTTTCCATTCCCACTCTGGTAGCCATGGCCATTTTCAAACCTCGACCTAGCCCTAAAACCTAACCGTCCTGCCCTATAAAAGGACCCCTCAGATTCATCATCACTACACAAAGCTACATGCCTTGTTCTCACTTCCTGTTTTGGCCTTAGCCAGCCCATTCTCCTTGCCGACCTTCTTGTTGCTCGAATGGCGCCACCACCCTGTGTGATTTGGGCATCTTGCCCTTAAATCTCCAGCAGGCGAGTTGAGGCCCCCATCACCTTTGCGGGACCCCGACAACCCCAACCGACATCCTCACTGCCGCCATAGGAGCCTCCAGATCCCTTTTTCCCTAATGTCATCAAGATTTCACAGACGCACATGCATGCTCATGCACAAGGCCTGGAGCGGGAGAGAAAGGGGTCTTGGACCGGCGGTCCAAGGGGGAAAAACCAACTGGCCAAATCAATCCTCTTGAACCACAAATAAACCAACCAAATCAAGAAATTGAACCAGACCTAAACTAGGAAGCCTTGGCATCTATGTGGCATGATTTTGCCCCTCCGATTGTGTAATATGATGGTCACGATATTTCCCTATCAAGGTAATTATCCCTCTCTTTGACAATAATCACTGAAATTCCCAAATCTTGTTATAATCATAGAAATTGCACCATAACTCCAAAAATCATGAATAAGTAGTCCATTTTGATCAGAAAAATCCAATGAACCCATTAAAAATGTTTTTAAAGCCTGATCCTAGACATTTTTCACTGATATCCATAGGATTTGTTTCTTTTGCTCAATTAACTTGTCAAATGACTCTAATTTGTGATTAGACTTTGGAAACCCTAATATTTGACGTTGATGTTCATATTGAGACTCTAAAATTATAACTTGACTAGTGAAGTTATAAATCTATATTTTTTGAATTGATCTTGAATATGATGATGACATCATAATAATATAATTGTCCTAAATCTTGTGGAATACTTAATCATTTGACCTAATATTTGATCCCTGACCTTACTCATTATATTATTTGGAACTTGATCTAATCTTGAACTCCAGTGATGTTAGAACATGATGATGATCTAAAGACTTGACTTTGACTTGAATATTGACCATGATAATTAGGGTTAACACATGTACCTAGAATACCTAGGTGAGTCATTCACACTTGGAACATAATTGACACTTGAATAATGTTGAACATCTTGATATTTCATAATTGGATGACCTAATACTAAAGTTGACCTAGGAAAGTGTAACCCTAATCTCGAATATTTAAACATGATCTTCAAATATCATGATTTTTACCCTTGATCCAAAATTGTGTTTTAGGATCTAACTCGAAGGGTTGACCTATCACTTGTTGATATGTACTCGAAATCTTCAGTGAAAGGTACGCTATTGTATCTCCTCCTTGGTTGTATGTAAGATACTTTTTATGTATCTCTTGATTTTATACTTGGCTATATACTTGGTTGATCTATTGTTCCCTATTGATTAGGATTTCATATTTTTTATATTATATTTTGAGATAAATTGGAAAACATAAATAACATGCCCATTATGACTGCCCGTATACTGATGATGATGATGATGTTTATAATGTTGATATTGAGTGCAAGCAACCCCCTCATTCAGAGGTGGGACTTGTACATTGGCCTCCAACCTCATATGGAGAGAAGGAGCATGGTGACCTCCCCCATCGTGTTAAGGCGATACAGTCACACAATATATATATATATATATATATATATATATATATATATATATATATATATATATATATATATATAAGCATGCTTCTCGATTACCGCATAATGGGAACTAATAATAAAATCGAATTTTTTGAAATACTCATCTTGTTGAATAAATGTTGGATTTGGAAAATCGCTTGTTATATTTTTCTTGGATATAAGTCCTGCCAAGGATACTCTTTTTCTATAAACCATTTTACTTGTTTTTCTAATACAGTGTACCATGCAATTGCATTTACTTTGTGTCTTGATTTTCTTGATTTTAGGCAAAACATTGGAACCTTGACTATATCACTTCTACACTCTATAACCCCGATGACAAGGATATATTGGAAAAATCTCCATGTTGGGTTAGTTTGTTCTTTATACCTCTAGTTTTTGAGTTATTATTTCTTATTGTATATGCCAGTGTGTTAGATCCTATTGAGCCACTCAGGGAAGGTGCTTCAATCCTTTTACCACTGTCTAGGCAGTGGGATTGGGATTGGGTAAGAATGGTTATGTGAAAATAACATCCGACTAGGGACATAAAAAAATGTACATACTCTTAACATCCGTATGACCTCATTGTTCAAGTCACGCACATGAAGACATACATCAATGAGAAATTGTCATTCTTTATACATTCATAATATTTCCTCATTACCTCATAACTGAGTGAAATAGAATGAATTGGAAGCTTGCCTTTATTATTAATCAAATCCTTTATGCCATCACAATCATCATATGATTGGTTGTCTGGGCATACATACTAACAAACCCCCACTTGCACTTAGATCCAATCACTCACATACCTTATCCTTACTGATTTAAACATGTCCATCATACTTCTACTATGCAAGTGCTAATCCAGTGGGTTAGCAACACTTTGTTTTTAGTCAGTATATTACATGTTCCTTGACTCTTCATTGTACGAACTCTCGTATGAGACAAAACTGTCATAATATGTTATCTGATATTCCTTGCCTAACAAGTAGATCCATTTTTTTCATAGTCTCAGTACTATGCAACCAATAGTTTGAACATCTATAAGTCCATCTATATGAACTTATAGATCCATATAGTATCCACTCATGTGTTCATAACACTAGGATACTCGACTTCAATTATAGAATTGTAAATTAATGGTTTGTAGTTTAGAACACTTCCAACTTATAACTCTTCTCTAAAGATTAAAGACACACTTTTATATTGTGATTTCTTTTGTCAATTAGGAAGCTTGCATTAGTGTAACTCTTTAAACTCTAATCTTCCTTATTGCTATCATCAAGAAACTTATCGATTAGTGCTTCTCAAGTACTAATGGATGTCTTTAAATGACATTCCAATGACCCTCATTGGAAACTTATGTATCATCTTGTCATGTACATTACTTACAAGGTTATGGGATGAGTACATTATATAGCATACATGATAGATCCAAATGCTAGTTCATAAGACATCTTACTCATGTTTTTCCATTCTTCACAAGAATCGAAACATTGGGTACATGAGGGACTAAATGCATATAAAATGGATAGATTCTCTCTCATTGAATCCTTCATACTGATCTGTTTTCATCATCTTGCTATTACATGTCCTCAAACATAGGTTACTAAACTGTCAAGAACTATCTTCTATATATGGCAATCCCTATCTTAGAGGATGTTTCACCTAATCCTTCATTGTTGAAGGTGTTTTCCATGCCATTTCTCAACATTTATATTATTGAGATGTTATTCCCCATCAATATGTAGAATATTCATATATACTCCCACTAAATATCTTGTAACCATAGAATTCATCTTTTATTTTGACTTAAGTCAAACCTTTTTACTATTTTGTCAAGTCAAAAGATTTCATCTCTTAGATGCTTGTTTCAATCTCTATATTGAACCTTGTAGCTTATAGACTTTATCTGCATTAATGAAGTTATAAAACCGTTAGGGTGTGTCATGTACACACCCTTTCTGATATTCCTTTTAAGGAATCTAGATTTAAGATTCATTTGCCAAATCTCATAGCCTATACTAGATGCAACAACAAGCACGATAATTGGTTAAGGATTTTTTTCATGTTCAATAGTTTGAACTGACTTGAAAACCTTTATAACCAATTTGTCCTTTTATGTTATCCATGTAGGTCTTTCAAATGAAAACCCAACTTCACCTTTTGGGTTTTACTCCTTCAGGTAGTACCACCAAGGTCATACCTTGTTAGTTTACCTGGACTCCATAATGGCTTTTAAGACATTTCTCAGATTTGATTCTCAACATCTTCTAGTTGATATGTTGGATCATCATCTTATCACTGACCAATATGTGTTGCTAGATTCACAATATTTTAGTCTCGTATTTTTCAACTACAGTTATGAGGTTCTATGCTACATGAAGAACTTGAGATTCTCACTTGTTCTCATTGTATCTCCCTGTTGACGTTGAACCTTTTGAGTCTCCTTTTAATCCCACCAGTTCTTTTGGATCCTAGTAACAAAACACTTTTGTTATTAGATTGGGATCAAAGGAAGTTTTCAACAATTATGATTTGTGGATCAACCTTTTAAGAAACTACTTTCTTTATATAGCTTTCAATTCTTAAGACATATCGGGACATTCCCATATACCTTATCTTACATGGTGGTCTTTTGAACCATTTTGGACAGTACATTGTTTTAATGCTTAGCATATTCTTTTAATAAATTTAGAAGATTGGATTAAATGATAATCATGCCATAACTCATCATGACGTGATTCCTTATTTGTGACACATCATTATGTTTTAGATGGATTTGATTTGTGAAATACTATCACTGTCCTTCCAGAAGGTCCTCAAACTTTTTATGTAAAGTATTTTAACATTTGATCATGTCAAAGTTCCTCAATACTTTTATCAAAGTTATACTTCATTTATAATATCCTAGAACACTTCAAGAGATTTATTTTTTACTGAGTGCTTATCACCATATCATCATCAAACATTATGAAGTACAAGTAACTATCTACAACATTTATTCCATAAGATCTTCATACATCAGCATGTCTAATAGAGTTCTTATCCTCACACTACATCTACTAAAGGAAGTTTTATCATGTGGTGAACAAGTAAGAATCGCATGTATCTTATTGGTTCAATAACCAAAATAGTCTAGAGAGACATATAGACATGCATTTCTCACATATGTGCTTTAAATGACAATCCTAAAGATTGTTTGAGTTATCAATTATAATCCTTTAGGTATTTACATTGTTAAACATTTATCCAAGATCATAGGACATTTAGATCATTTCCATATAAGATCACATCTTTGAAATAGAAGCATTAACAACTCTTTATTTTTAACCATCCTTGTCCATACAAGAAGCATAAAGTAAATATTTCTATTTATAGGCATAATGAAATAGCAGTTCAACTAATTCTATTACATGTCCTATGGGCTAAGATAAATTCTAAATGTAGATTGAAGTTGCAGCAAGTCTTTCTCATCAGAGTCTATCTTTGTCCTTTTAGAAAGTCTTTACCACTTATCAGATCATGCACATCAACATATGTCAGATCTACATCTGGTATCATATACCAAGATGAAGAAGTATTTTAGAATTATCTTGTAACCTTCATACCTGAAGTAGAGGCATCTACCTCTTTCTTTTTCTTCTTTAGTTCCTCCAACCAAAGGGTACACTTCCTCTTCTAGTGTCCATCCTGGTGATAGTGGTGACATCTGCCTCCATTGCTCCTTTTGCCTTGAGGTCTGAAGACTTGGGCTTCTAGCTAGCTTTAAAACTCTTCTTAGCTTTGCCTTTTCCTTTAGACTTTCCATTTGTATTGTTGATCATCATCACAGACTTAAGGCTTGTATTTCTTCATTTGTGCCTCAACTGTTCTCAACATACCCAATAACTCTATCAATGATTTGTCGAAGTCATTCATGTTGTAGTTCATGACAAACTAACAGTATGACTCTAGCAGAGACTGTAGAATCACATCAGTGGCCAACTCTTAACCCAAGGGGAATCCCAGTCTTGATAGGTTCTCCACATACCTAATGAGCTTAAAAACATGAGAACCTATTGGATCTCCTTCTACCATGTTACATTTGACATTGCCTTTGAGATGTCATATCTCTCCTATCTTTCCTTATCTTGGAAAATGTTTTTGAGTCGTGTGACCATCTCAATAACCTCCATGTTCTCATGATGTCTTTGCAACTCATAGTTCATTGACCACAACATTAGGCATTTGACATCTACAACATCTCCAGTATGCTTCTTGTAAGCATCCCTATCAGCCTTAGGAGCATTAGGAAGAGGTTCATCTGGTGTTGGTGTCTCTAGGACATAGAGCTTGAGCTCCCATGTGAGAACAATTCTCAACATCCTGTACCAATCATGGAATTTGTTCTCACTGAACTTGTCCTTCTCAAGGACTGATCACAAAGAAAAGGTGTTGTTGTGTGTTGTCCTTTGATTATATATATATATATATATATATATATATATATATATATATATATACATACATATACATATACATACATACATAAATATACTTTATCCAATCACCACATATATAGTACATATCATGTATATGATATATCCCACAACATAAACATGAAATATAAAACAAAAAGCGATGGTTATGGACATACTAATGTAATTCCTTGGAGCCACATGGAATTACTACCACCTAGGTCAACATTACATCACATGCATGAACTTATTGTTGGTATAGATATGTGCTTTAGCAATCCTAGTTGACCAATTCAACCCTTGAATCGGTCGTCTCACCTCTTGGTTGTCAGTTGGTCACCTAAAACAATCAGTTGGCCCCATGTCCAACCAGTGTTTGGACACCTCCAAATGATCGATTGGGTCTACCAACCAGTCTATTCATGACTCCTGTGGTTTGCCCTCCTCGGTCCTCCAGCCATCGTCTCACCACATGAAACAGTTGGTTCACCTGACATTGATCGTCATCTTTGTTGTTGTAAGAAAATAAACTATCCTATTTCTATTAAACTTATTACATGGTAATGATAAACCTCGCCTTACATTCAAGGGGAGAAGGGTTAGGAAATAATAATACTTTTACATTGGGAAGTAGAAGGTAGGGGCTCAGTATGCAAATTGAGATAAAACATGAATAAAATAATCCATTCAACCACACATAGATATTTGGGTTATTGGACATAACCACGGTACATATCCACAATCAAAACTTGCTTTTAGGGAGACACGTGTAAATTACATATATATCATATCCTATATATATTAGTTTGGGATTATATGTGGTTTTTGATCGGATATGTGCATTAAACAGTTTAAGTATTAGCATCGTACGCAATAAATAAATGATGTAAATAAAAAATATGATCATATATATTATCCCAAAACATAATAATTAATGTGGATCTAATACCACTGTAGGGAAATATGGGCACAGTGAAGGTAGTTGAAACAAAAAAAATTATCTATGAATATTCCCCAGAATTGCAAGATTGTGTCAACTATTATGCAATGAGAAGGATGGTTTAACGAGTTCATATATGACCCTACAGCAAGTCCAACAACTATAACTTGTTAGAGTAGTCGTGCACTCCTTCTTGCGCCAGGACTCATCTGGGAAATCTCCTCCACGGATAGCCGATACAAACAATGCCTTCAACAGTTCCTAGTCTTACCACAGACTGTGGGCTGACGACATCTTCCTAACGATGCACAAAGGCCTCCTCGCCTCTATGGAAGTCCACACGAACCACCTAGAGATCATGTCATCCTGCTAGAATGGATAGGAAGGAGTTGACCCTCCCATTGGTGTACTAGTCACCAACCAGCTCTCCCACAATGATTCTCAATTGTTCTATCCCTTGCTATCCCTCCCTAGTCAGGTAGGACTTGCTTAGGATCTCTTGGTTATCACAACCAGAGAGGAAAACAATTGTTAGAGAAACTTATTCTCAATTGTATGTGTTGGGAAGCCCCCATTACCCCTCTATTTATAGGAGGGGTTAGGGTAAAGGTTCTTATATTTTGGGGGAGTGGAAGGGACTAGAAGATCATGAATTTTTGCAACCTACAAGTATCGGACTAGTTGGTTAGCAACGGAACCGATTGGTTCACATGTGAGTTGATCAGTTCACATCCTGAACCGGTTGTTTCTCCATGTTTCCCGATCACATATAAATTGATGATTTGTTTCCAATTAATATTCAACATTAATTCCTTATACCAATCAAATTAAACAAGTGAAACAATCAACTATTCTCACGAATGGGGAAAATCACTAGAAGATTCAATTGGCATGACGGAGCCGATCAGTTCACTAGGTGAACTGATCGTCTCACCAAACCTAAGTCGATCGATTCACCTAGTGAGCACATCGATTGGTGTCCTGACTCATGCAGAATTCAGTCAATTTAATAGCCAATCAACCTAACACTCCAAACGTTCATCACATCACATGAGCAAGTCTGTTGGGAGATCATTCAACTAATTTGTTGCTTGAATTGAGTACCTAAACAATTTAGTAATCAATCCAATTATCATTCATAATTAAACTCCTCTTCTAGATGATTTCCCGTGTGTGTGTCCCTATGGGTTGTAGATCACAATGGCAGTGAATGTCCATAATAGGTTTATGATGCTACAAGCAAAGAGCGGTTCCTAGTCACACATCAGTGCTACCCAATTGAATGGAAAGTTGGAGAACAACTTCAACCTACAATTTGTGTAAGGTGTTGCAGTGATTGTATAATTCCTTTGTCTTAGATATTTGGAATGAACTAAAGGCATGGAATCGTCATCCTTTCAGTGTTCAATCCATGTTTCTTGAACCTAGAGTAGACAATATGAGATATATGTGACCTCAATGTTATATATTGACTCACACGTGCATGTGCATGGATTTCTCAGTCTCGCTTATCAAGTAGCCATGATTTCGAACTCTAGTAGGAGGGGAAAATCCCATCTACATCACTCACATTCTATCCCCATGTGTCACAACTACCCAATCATCACCTTTATGGAAATCCTTATTTAGGGTTACATTGGATGATGCCAAAGTGTACAGAATGACTTGCGATGAGTGTAGTGACTTTAGGTCTAAGAATTAGAATCACCACCTTCACTATGAGAGATGACTATGACCACCAAGTATGGTTTCCATGTGTCACTCTCAAGGCGGGCCTGCCTGATACACTGTTCTCTAACATGTATATGTGTGCTTGGTTTTATAACCATATCATGACTAGTGAAATTCTTTCATCAACCAGCACACACTCTAGTCTTATTTGTTATTTACTTGCACACTTTTGCTTCCACCCCACGTACACAGTATAACTTGTTATAATGATCTGTGCTTTTGCTTTCACAGAGTTTTAGGTACATGCTAGATAAGATGATATCAAGATGTGATGAACATACAAAAGTACTTGAACACATTATAGTTAACTAGTATGGAGGATTAGCTAGTTACTTCTCTCATATATTGTAATTCTCATGGTGAAAGTTCATGTAAGCATTTTGTAAACAATAATTGTGAAACAATGAAATTATTTTCTATTACTTGTTATTTGATTAAAATCTAGATCCTTTGGAAAATTTTAGTTAATGTCTCTCATCTTTTTGGCATTCCTTAATCGGGGGTTGCTGAAAAGTGAGGTTTTTACTATTAGTATCAGAGCGCCAAAATTTTCAAAAAAATATGTAATAGTTTAGAATTTTAAGTAATCTATAGAAATACGAGGGAATTATTAGGGAAGTTTCTAAATACAATGGTCTCTAGAAGGGACCACGACTTGGGGACTGGCAATATCTCCCTCTGCACCAGTAGTCAACTTACGTGGACTTTTAGACCCATGCATCCTACCTGGCTAAAGTTAGAAGTATTTTCTAGAAGTAAAATACCTTTAGGATTTCCTCTCATCTCTTTTGTCCATTTATCATTCTCTTGCTTAATTAACCCCAAAACAACTTCCCTCCTCATTTAAAGTTATGGTTTTTGAGAAGAGGTAGGATTAAGGCATCCTCCACTGATTAATGTACATGTAATGTGGAAATAATAATGTACACACAACGTGGAAATGATGAAAAAGTAACAGAAAAATGTCTTATCATTTTCCTTATGAGGGTAACCCTAGATGGAACTACAGTTGAGTTGGGAAAACCCTAGTGGCTCAAGGGACATAGAAAGGCTAAGAGGAGGGGTGTAGTCCCTATAACTCGAACCCAAAACCCTAATATCGGGAAATGGGAGTAGAATGGGTAAAATGGAAACCCTACCCATATGAACCCTAATTAGGGTAACAGTAATGAGAATAAGAAAAAATGTAAATTAGTATGTATGACATAGATTTCCATTTATGAATTTCAAGAAATGTATGCATGATGCATGTGATAAAAAAGAGAGAGATTTGAATATACATGAGAGACATTAATGACCAATGTCTATACATGAAAATGAAAATAGGAAAATAACTTGTTCATTGCCATAATGTAATCTATGGAGGAATTGAGGAATACGGAATACCCCCAGTGAGTGGGTAAGCTATTGTGACTAACCCCAACAAGTGGGTATTCCATTGAACGTGCCCCAAGTGAGTGGGTATGCAATTGGAACTACCTCCAGCAAATGGGCATGTCATTGAGATTACCTCCAGAGAATGAGTATGCTAGCCCCAACAAGTGTGTATGTTATGGAAAGTACCCCCAAAGAGTGGGTATGCGGGTGACATACTCCCAACGAATGATAATGATGTTGTGAATAGCCCTAGAGAGTGGGTATGAATAGAGATCACCCCTAGAGAGTGGTTAGATCATTGAAATACTCCCAGTGAGTTGTATGAATTCCCCCAGTGAGTGGGTATAGCATAGAGATTGGGAAAATAAAGGTTGAGAAGTTATAATATAAAATTTATGTTCGACATATTTGGTTACTTTAAAAAAAAAGGTAAATGAGTTAGGTGACTGATTCTTCCATGCATATGTGCATGTGGAACAAGGCATTAATGAGAAAAGTTTTAAGGAACACAAGAAACCTATAATAATGTTTGTAAGGATATAAACTGATCAACCCTATATTGGTCTTTGGTGAGTTAAAGAGCATGGGGTGAATAAAGTCATCATGGAAATGACTGGGGATCGGGCTCACAAAGAAAAGCCTAGGTATGGTCGTGAAATCACCTCAGGCCAAGATAGGAAGGCCTATGTATGAAATTTCCACTGCATGGACTAAACCCTTAAAGAGGCTTCCCCATAAAGAGGCTCCCCTATAGAGAGGGCACACCATTGAGAAAAGAGGATAAGGGTGGCGAGGTTAAGACAATAAATACTTATTTAGGTTGCATATAGAGAATGATAGTATGAGTCTATTAAGGTTGGTGTCCCGGCCTGGGATGGGTCAAGCCAAGAGTGGGAAGAGGACCTACAGGGGAGGGAAAACCTTAGACCTCAGGGTCAGGTTGTGGATAGAGAGCCTAAGTTCCTCCTATGAGCCAAGAGGTCACATAGGTTAGGACCTTCACTAAAAAGGTAAGTTGACTAAATAAATTTGAAGATTCATGTAATCTTAACTATCACCTAAAGGGTGGAGAATCAAGGATATGAAAATATGGAAGCACATATATTGAGTATGATTCTATGAACCCAACTATGCCATCTCTGAGGAACATGAGAAAAAGTCACCATGTAAGTGGCTAATAGTATGAGACTGAACCCGTAACAAGAAGTTGCCATGAGTCCAATAAAGGGACATAAAATGAATGATGATCATCATAAGAGATGGAGGAAATCCAGTTTAAAGAATTGCAAATGAAACTAATGTGCTTGAAAATGGTTACAATTGTAATATCCCAAAGAAACCTGGGGAAGGATAGAGCCCTAAGTCAATCCTAAGGTCAAGTAGGGAGTATTAAAGGTACATGGGACCGGTGGTATTAGGAGTTTATTGTTCTCTAAATGCACAAGACCATTTGGTCAGGAGGTAACAACTATGTTTGCATGAGGCCCATGTCTTAGGAGATTGGCCAACTTCGTGAGGCCCAATGGGTGAATATGAAGGCAATCCCTATATGCATAAGGATGAGATCACTCCAAAAGTACCTATACCCCTAGAGACCTCAAGAAAGTGGCTAAGGCTCATAATAAATGAGGTGTAAAATATAAAAGATAAAAGAATTCATGCAATAGTGAAATGTGTTGCATACAAACTCAAAGTGAAAAAGGCATATGACTTCATGAAAATTATAACATTGTATAATTAAAAGGTATGTATGGTTTAGATTCATGATGAGGATGATTCAATCAAAAATGTGAAATAATGTGTCTACATCATCTCATTGTGAGTGACAGAGAGATTGGGGTAGTCACATGTTATGCTTAAAATTGACATATGGGAATGAATACCTTAAAAGTTGGAAGTTAATGACATAATCTAGGGTTGGAGGTGTTACCTCACCCTTATGTAGAAATAAACAAACAATAGGATGGAAACATAGGTGAAAAGGGTTATCACCAAGTATAATTTAGAAGGAGTTAATTCACAGTCGATTCCCAGGGAAATCTAAACCCTAGATTGTTTGTATTACAAATTTGGTCATCTCATTACAAATGTTGTATGTCTCATTACAAATAGGTACCTTTCTATTAAAAAATAGATCCATGAGTAACTAAAGTTAGTTACACATGCCAAAAAGTGAATTTATATATATATATATATATATATATATATATATATATATATATATATAGAGAGAGAGAGAGAGAGAGAGGTTTTCTCGAGGATTGAACAATTAAAATGTTGGTTTTTTTGTTTTTTTTTTCAATTATAATGCTGATATGAGTATCATATAAAGAAATATTATGTGAAGAAAATGTCAGTTTATATTTGCACGTACTTGATGAAATATATGTTGTTAGTTTACTTGCAAAATTTTGCATGCACCACACATACACAGTATAACTTGTTATATTGATTTGTCCTTTTGGTTTCACGACGTTTTAGGTACATGATATATAAGATGGCATCAAGATGTGATGGACATACAAAGTACTTGAAGACATTAAAGTTAACTAGTAAGGAGAGTTAGTTAGTTACTTCTTCTCATGTATTGTAATTCTCTTGGTGAGAGTTCATGTAAGCATTTTGTAAACAATAATCGTGAAATAATGAAATTATTTTCTATTACTTGTTAAGTGATTAAAATCCGGATCCTGGGAAGAAAAAGTTCTAGGTAATGGATCTCATATTTTTGTCCTTCCTTAATTGGGAGTTGTTGAAAAGTGGGGTCGCTACATTTGGTATCAGAGCAATACATGAAAAGAAGTAACTAACTAACTAACTCTCCTTACCAACTATGATGCATTAAGATTAAAAGTGCAAATAATGGTATCCCCTAATCAAGAAAGGGCATAGTGACTTTATAAATAGTAGGTAATAAATAAATAAGCAAGCATTGAATTTCAAGGAATATGAAAAACCTAGGAAAAAAGCTGATTAACTAATGCATGTATTCATAGGCATAACCATATACCTTGATCAGAAGTATTTGATGTCCTAGCAAAAGACAATCAATGAAATCAACTAAGAAATTATCCTAAAAGTTGAAGCATAACACCCATGTATCATTATTCTATCCAAAATTTATCATTAAGTCTGACTTGGGTGTCAAGTTATGGTTTCATCAAGGTTTTGGCTTCCTAAACCCTAATCATCACATTTCATGCCTTTTGGGTTGACAAACCCTACTCTTACCGTTAATTGCATTTTAATGTGAAGGAAACCCTAATTCATCAAATCAGGGGTTATTAATCTCAAATTAGAATCAAGATACCCTAATTATCCAAAAATACCAATCTTTCATTATTAAGATTCGTTGAAGTCATTAAAATCATCAAACTTAGGAATTAGGGTTTTCATTCATTTAACACATTAAAGATAGCAACTTTATGTACTTTTTGAACTATATGCAGATCTAGGCATTGGTGAATTTAATTATGAATTAAGGAAAGCCAAAAACATGAAAGTCATTACTATTTTTCTTAAGGATCTAGATTTTAATCAATTAACAAATAATATAAAATAATTTCATTAATTCACAACTATTATTTACAAAATTCTTACATGAACTTTCACCATGGGAATTACAATATATGAGAAGAAGTGTCTAGATAATCCTCCTTACTTAGATTAATGTCTTCATGTAATTTGATATGTCCATCATATCTTGATACCATCATAGTTAATCATGTACCTAAAAACATCATGAAACCAAAAGAACGAATGAGTATAACAAGTTATACTATCTACATGGGGTGCATGCAAAGGTGTGCAAGTAGACTAACAACATATATTCCATGAAATACTTATAAATTAAATTGACATTTTATTCACATAATCTTTCTTTACGTGATACTCATAATGTCATTCTAATTGCACAAAATTTAAATAGAAAACAAAAATTTTAACTGTTCAATCCTCGAGAAAACCTCAAAAAACACCATCGAACTAATGTGGGTAGCCTTAAGCATAATCACAAACATCGATGGGGAGCCATGTAGATTATCATGCAGAATACACTTCGATTACATTCAAGCAATCCAATCAACAAAGATGAATCCAGGAATTCATATTATATCTGCATGTATGTAAATCCTGAAGTGTCACTATCACATTAATCACATTAAGCCCTACTTGGACCTAATCTAGGGTTTAGGGTTTCCTTGGTATCAAGTTATCATTAGTTTCATGTCTGACACTCCAATTCCCATGTTCATTATTTTAATGACTCAAGAACCCTAATTCATATTAGGTGTAACCATGATCATCAAATCCACCATGCTATAATACTAGATTCAATTATGTTCCTTAATGAAACATCAAGTTATGATGTTTAACCTCTAAATCATCATATCTATGGTAATTCACATTAGAAATTCTAACTATCATCAATATGGTCATGATCACCTCGATTTGTCATCTTGTTCAATATTATCAGTTATTATGTCAAAGAAATCATTTTTAATATATTCAAACACCTTATGGCACAAACTTAGGGTTTAAATACATTAATCACCACTTAAACCCATCTTTGCACCAATATTGGAATAAGAAGCATAATTATAGTATGAAAATATTTCCTTTAGATTCCCATTTTTCAAAGCAACTTCCATATATAACTTATTTTCATCAAAGTTACCAATCATTTTCTACATTGTTTTTAAGAAAATTACGTTGGGGCCAATGGGGAGTTTCCATGTCAGCATACTTGGATCTCCAACCTTTTCAATGTGGATGCAACTTTTTCATTAGCATATGGCCATGTCATCATGTGCATTGTGTCATCAGGTGCTTTAAGAAATGTTGAATGATGTATTTACCCCTTTCTTTAGTGAAAAGATGTTCACACATGCATGGGATGTATGGCCTTTTAGCCTTCAGTTGCCCTCAACCTTGCGACGCAACCCAACAATGACCTACAAACCTACCGCAAGATCCCCCCCTTCAACCCCCAAGTCCTGAGATCGTAGAGAAGTGTTGAGCGCCTCTGCATAGCCACACCAATCTCACAGGGCGTCGGGACTCACCGTAAGCATCACAAGAAAAGGAGAGCTACCAGGTTCCTCCAGTGATGCTTCCTTAGAGAATGATGAAGACTAATCAGGGCAGCATGTATCCTACATTGCGGTTGGGAAAGAGAGTCACTGTTTCCATCTTCCTACTAGCAACGTCAGCCATGAGACCTCGACCAGTGGCCTCATCTCCTGCCAACATGACCCCAAGGTGGTGCTTGGTAGCCAAAGGTTGATGATGGTGCAGAAGGGAGAGGGTAGGCTATCATTGTGAGTACTAAAATCAAAAGTCTTCTATGGCGATGATTAATCCGAAGGGTGAAGGCATGTTCTTTCTCCTTTCCCTTAGAATATCCAGATCAAACCTGCAAGGTGATAGTGACCCAGTTTCCGTGGCAAACGGGTCCTTTCCAGAACACATAGGTGGTGCTCAGGTTATATGGGTCTCTAGTGGATTCACTTATATCCAGCAGGCTTTGAAACTTCCTCTCCAAAATGGAAGCAACACCCTCTTATAGATCTAGGTATAACCCTAATGGAGAGAAGGAAGACAATGAATAAAGAAGGTGTTTCAACGAGGAGGATAAGCATCCACAACCATTAATATAAATACATTTCTCAAGTAACCCCTCCCATGGTCATACTCTTTAGGAATGGTTTTCCTTTTCTGAATCATAACATCTTGCCAACTTTTCCTTACCTTTTATTAACTTTGTTGATTAATTAAGAAGAGGGTTACTATAATGATCCACGAGACACAACACAAATCCCTTTATCTCTTATTAATATGTTTCCTAAATCAATTGTCCATATTTCTTGGTTGAAACACCAAAGGCCATTATGGAAAGTATGTATGGATCTCTTGGGATAGTTAGTCATGAATTCCAGATTATTATATATATTCTTCTTTTGATATATCCTTCAAACCAATCACCTTTATCTCATGGAGACTCATCATTACCTTCCTCAATTACATTGAAGTCTTTTATACATATAAAACTTGCTCTTTTAACATTTGTCATTCTTAATAGTCAATATTTCATGGAATGTCCCTTTCCATCCAATTTCTAGAATTCTTTGCTTTTCCTTTTCAAGTATGTGAAAAATCATATCAAAATATCTATTTTGATGCCTTAAACATTGTGTTGCAAATTTGGTTAGATAATTACTCTTTTAATTATCCAAAACACTACACATCTTATTTTCTTTTGTGAACTTGCATATTATCTTGCATATCAATTATCCAATAATTAACAAAGTAACCATTATTTATTTATGCACCAAAACTCTATTTTTCAGAGTATTCTACACAATTTCATATTTAACATACCAATTGTCCATTATTAATTTTTTTTTAAATCTCTTTATTATTGGATTTTTTAGTCTTTCTTTCGTCAACACCTATAATGGTTTATTGAAAATAGTGACCTACAAATATTCATCTCATATGGAGTATTTGCACTTTAAAGCCACAAATTTAAGACAAATAAAACCATCTTTCTAATGTGTCCTCAATATTACATTATTTGCAAATAAATATAAAACATGGGAAAACTAGGTTATAACATCCTTTACCTCTTATAGGAACTTTGTCCTCAAAATTTGACTAGTCATCAAGGAAGATGGTATGAAGCAATTTCCTCATATATGAGTTATCCAATATCTTATAAAACCATCATCTTTTATTTATGTGCTAACTCCTTTTATTTCTTTATTTTGGGCCACATGGACCTATTTGCATAGCAAATAATCTCATGGGCCAATCTTGGGCCATGGGCTCCACTGATGCCACAAACTAGATAACATTATTATTTCTCGATTATCCTTAGGGGATTTACTCATCAATTCACGCTTTATCTTTATGTAATTCAATGCTACCAAATTTAGGATATAACATTCACCCCTAATTAAAAGGATTTTTTCTCTCAAAACTAAAACCTAGTAAGTTTAAGGTGAAAGATAACTCATCTAAATCTTCAAACCTTAAGGTTAGAAACCTTTATTAATAAGAAAATTCATCACATTATGACTAATATTGGTACTTGAATCCAATTCAAGATACATCCATACTCCTTAGTATTTACATGTTTACATGTTCATTTGTGATTTCAATTTCACTTGGTGACAACCTTTTCACCTAGGTTTCCAACCTATTGTTCATTTATTTCATCATAAGGGTGAGATAACACCTCAATCCCTAGGTCATGTCATTATGTTCAACTTAAGGTATTCATTCTCATATGTAAATTTTGAGCATAATATGTGTCTACTCAATCTATCTCCCTCATAATGGGATGAAATAAGCACTTGACTACAGACCAAATATAAAATTCATTTTATCCCAAGAGCAGAGATGGTGTACCCACACATTATCTCAAAATTTCACATTTTTGGTTGAAACATTATCCACGTACCTTTTAACTCCCAATTTTCTTATATTTCATGAAGTGAAATGTTTTTCTCACTTTGAGTTTGTACACAACTCCTTTCAACATTACCTAACTTCTAGTATCTTTTGTATTTACATCTCATGCATTATGAGCCTTAGTATCTTCCTTGAGGTATCTAAGGGTATAGGTACTTTTAGAGTGATCTCATCCTTGTGCATCAGGAGTGCCCCTCGCATTCACATATTAAGCAACATCAACTTATAAAGGTGTCCAATCTCCTGAGACATGGCCTCTGCCAAACATTGTTGCTACCTCTTGACCATATGGACTTGTGCATTTAGGGATCAATCAACTCCTAATCCAATCGGTCCATGTACCTATAATAATCCCTACTTGACCTTAGGTTGACTTAGGGCTCTACCCTTCTCAAGGGTTTCTTTGACATATTACAACTTTAACCATTTTCAAGCACATTATTTTCATATGTAATTCTTTGAACTGGATTTTCACCATCTCTTACGATACTCAATATTAAATTTATACCCCCTCACTGAACTCATGGCAACTTTCTCTTCCAAGCTTGGTCTCATATGTTTAGCCACTTCTAGATTGACTTTTGCTCATGTTCCTCAAAGATGGCATACCTGGGTTCAAAGAATCATACTCTATACATGTTCTTTCATATTTTATATCCTTAATTCTCCACCCTATAGGTGTCAATTAAAGTTACCTCCAACTTTTAAATTGATTCAGTCTACTTACTTTTCTAGGGAAGGTCCTAACCTAGGGTTCTTTTATGGCTCTCAAGAGGATATTAGGCTCTGTTAGCCACAACCTGACCCCATAGGTTTTGGGTTTTTCCTCATCCTTAGGTCCTTTCTCCAATTCTTGGATTGACCCACCCCATCTTGGGACATCAATCTAAAAAGTTTCATATTTTCATTTTTATGCATGGTTTTTATCATAAGATCTCAACCCATTTTTTTTACTCAACCTCTGGGATACCCTCTCTTAGGGTCTTGTCCCTATAGTAGATGTTAGTCCATCTTCTCAATCTGGATCTTGGTGCCACATTGGTATTTCCAATATGGGGCCTCACCTCATATGACCTTCCCAATCTAGGACTTATTCCTGCCTTATATGACCTTCCCAATTTGGGGCATGGTCTAATCTTATATGACCTTCCCAATTTGGGGCTTGGTCTAACCTTATATGACCTTCCCAATTTGGGACCTGGTTTGGCCTTCCCAATTTGGGGCGTAGTCATAGTTATCACAATGACTCTTTCATTCCTTCTATTCTCAAACTTCCAGAGTTGGTATGGGGGGTTCGAGCACGTTATGTTCAGATTTTTCATTTTTACATAAAACCATTATTTTCTTATGTTTCTCAAAACTTTTCTCATTAATGCCTTGTTCCACGTGAACATATGCGTGGAAGACTAAGTTACCTAACTCATTTTTTTATATATTATAACCTCTCAACCTTTTTTTTCCCAATCTTTGTGGTATACCCACTCATTGGGGGTATTCATATTCACTTGTTGGAAGTATTCTCAATGATCTACCCACTCTCTGGGGTTGATCTCCATTCATTCCCACCCACTGTAATGGAAAAGATACCATTTGGTATACATACTACCACCCAGAATTAATTAATGAGGGGATCCAGACTTCACCATTTTAAGAGAGTTAGTTATACTGATCAGAAGTAACATGGATTTGATTTTTAATGTTTGCAGCATGAAATAAAAACTAACTAAATCTTACATAGATTACATTACTTCTTATTCATTTGGTGCCTTCTTAAAAAGTATTCACTTTCCATTATACTTGCAGGAATGATATCAGATTATCCTAAAACACTGAGAAATCAAAACTCGATCAGTATAACAAGCTATACCGGTATGTGGGGCAATCAAAAGTTTGCATCTAAGTCTAACAACATATCTACAAAAATTATAGTTCATCATCATCATCATCTAAGCCTCAATCCCAACTATGTTGGGGTCGGCTACATGGATCCTTCGTTTCCATTCAGCTCTATCATGGGCCATATTCTGATTGAGATGTAGAGATTCAAAATCTCTCTTTATAAGCTCATCCCTTGTTAATTTAGGCCTTCCTCTTCTTCTATTTATAGTGTTTGGCTCAATAGAATTGCTTCGTATAGGTGCACTAGTAGGTCTGTGTTGCACATGTCCGTACCATCTGAGTCGGCCCTCACTTGTCCTTAATGCTCGCCACCCCCACTTTATTCCTGATATAGTCATTTCTCAAACGATCTTTTCTTGTCTTCCCACACATCCATCTCAGCATACGCATTTCAGCCATGTTCATCTTGTTGAGACCTTGTTTCTTCACCTCCCAACATTCACTCCCATCTACAACAATTATAGCTGCATAATAAAAATTATCATTTTCTTCATAACCTAACCCACTTTTACTCAACCTCTAGGATACCCTCTCTTAGGGTCTTATCCCTACAGTGGACATTAGGCCACCTCTCAATCTGGATTTAAGTGTCATGTTGGTCTTCCCAATCTGGGGCCTGGCTTCGTATGACCTTCCCAGTCTGGGGCCTCATCTGACCTTCCCAATCTAGGCCTGGCTTTAGTCATCACAAAGATTGTTTCATTCCTCTCATTATCAAACTTCTAGAGTTGGTATGTGGGGTTCAAGCAAGTTGCAAGCATATAATGTGATAGCCATAGAGACTTTATAGATCATAGGAAATAAATAAATAAGCAAGCATTTATTTTCAAGCAATCCAAAAAAATTAGAAAAACACTAATAAACTAATGTAGGTATTCA
Source organism: Alisma plantago-aquatica (assembly GCA_963693085.1). Classification (NCBI taxonomy): domain Eukaryota; kingdom Viridiplantae; phylum Streptophyta; class Magnoliopsida; order Alismatales; family Alismataceae; genus Alisma; species Alisma plantago-aquatica. Next base: position 582,085,655 of record OY856410.1, read on the forward strand.
TAGGCATAACCACATACCTTGATCAAAAGTATTTTATGTCCAAGCAAAAGAAAATAATTCAATCAACCAATAAATTATCCTAAAAGTTAAAGAATAACATTTATGTATCATTACTCTATCCAAAATTCATCTTTAAGGTCGACTTGGGTCTCTAGTTAGGGTTTCATTAGGGTTTTGGATTCCTAACCCCTAAACATCACTTTTCATGCCTTTTGGTTTGATAAACCCTAATCTTATCATTAATTACACTTTTAATATCAAGGAAACCATAATTCATCAAATCGGGGGTATTAATCTCAATTTAGAATCAAGTTATGCTTTTTATCCAAAGAGACCAATCTTTTATTAGTAATATTAGTGGAACTCCCTAAAATCATCAAAACTTAGCAATTAGGGTTTCATTTATTGAACACATTAAAGATAGCAACTTTATGTACTTTTTGAACTAGAGGTAGATCTAGGCATTAATGATTTTTATTGTGAATTAAGGGAGGCCAAAAAGATGGAAGTCATTAACTAAATTTTTCCCAAGGACCCAAATTTTAATCAAATAACAAGTAATGGAAAATAATTTCATTAATTCACAATTATTCTTTACAAAATGCTTACATGAACTTTCATCATGAGAATTACAATATATGAGAAGAAGTGTCTAGCTATTCCTCCTTACTTAGATTAATGTCTTCATGTAATTTGATCTTTCCATCATATCTTGACATCATCATAGTTAATCAAGTACTTAAAAATGTTGTGAAACCAAAAACATGAATCAGTATAACAAGTTATAATGTGTATGTGGGGTGCATGCAAACGTGTGCAAGTAGACTAACAACATATATTCTATCAAATACTTACAAATATAAATTGATGTTTTCTTCACATAACCTTTCTTTATGTGATGCTCATAGTGTCATTATAATTGTATAGAATATAAATAAAGAACCAACATTTTAATTGTTTAATCCTCAAGATAACCTCAAAATATGTTGACAAACTAATATGGGTATCCTCAGGCGTAACCACGTACCTCGATGGTGAGCCATGTAGATTATCATACATAATACACTTCAATTACGTCCAAGCAATCCAATCAACAAAGATGAATCCAGGCATTCATATTATATATGCATGTATGTAAATCCTAAAGTGTCATTGTCGCATTAATTAGAATAAACCCTACTTGGACATAATGTTGGGTTTAGGGTTTCCTTTGAATCAAATTATCAATAGGGTCATCTCTGACACTCCAATTTCCATGTTCATTATTTTAATGATTCAATAACCCTAATTCATATTAGGTGTAGCCATGATCATCAAACCCATGATGCTATATTACTATATTCAGTTATGTTCCTTAGTGACACATCAAGTAAAGATTTTCATTCTTTGAATCATCATATGTATGATAATTCATGTTAGAAATTCTATCTATCATCATTATGGTCGTGATCACCTTGATTTTTCATCTTGTTCAATATTATCAGTTAATATGGAAAAGAAACCATTTTCAACATATTCAAACACCTTATTAAACAAACTTAGGGTTTATATACATTAATCACCACTTAAAACCATCTTTGCACTACTTTTGGAATTAGAAGAATAATTATAGTATGCAAATATTTTCTTTAGATTCCACTCATTTTCCTAAGCAACTTTCATATATAACTTAATTTTCATCGGAGTTACCGATCATTTTCTACATTATTTTTAAGATAATTACCTTCGAGGCAATGGAGAATTGCGACGTCAGCATACTTGGATGTCCAACCTTTTCCACGTGGATCCATCTTTTCCAGTATCTTGTGTCCATCTCAACATGTGTGGTGTGTCAGAAGGTACTTTAAAAAAGGTCGAATAACCTATATACCCATTCCTTTAGTGAAAATATGTGCATATATGCGGGGGTTGTATGGCCTTTTAGCCTTTAGTTACCCTCAACCGTGTGACACAACCCAACCTCGACCTGTAGACCCTATTTCTGGATCCCCTCCTTTGACCTCCAATCTTAAGAGCTTGGATAAGAGATGAGCACCTCCGCGCATCTAAGCTAGTCCTATAGGGCGTCAGGCCTCACCGGAAGCAACACAAGCAGAGGAGAGGCACGAGGTTTCTCTAATGGTGCTTACTTGGAGAACAATGAAGACTAACCAGGGCAGCATATATCCTGGCATCATAGTGGGGAAAGATGGTCATTGTTTCCATCTTCCTCCTGGAAACTAAGCCACATGACCTCAACCGGTGGCCGCATCTCCTACTAATGCAATGCCATGGCGGTGCTTGGTAACCAGAGGTAGATGATGGTGCAAAAGGGAGAGGGTAGGGTTGTCACTGTGAGTCTGAAAGTCAGAAGTCTTCTATTCATAGGTGGGGGCAATTAACCTAAAAGGAGAAGGCCTATGATTTCTCTTGTCCATTAGAATAGCCAGATCAGACCTGCAAGGTGACGGTGACCCAGGTTGTCATGGAAACCCAGTCCTTGCCAGAACACGGAGGCACTGCTCAGGCTATAGGGGTCTTCGGTGGCTCCACTTATATACAGCGTGCTTTGGAACACCATCTCCAAAGTGGAGGCAGCAATGTCTTGTAGATCTAAGTATAACCCTAATGGAGAGAAGGAAGATGATTAAGAAGAAAGGTGTTTCAACGAGGAGTATGGGCATCCACAACCATTAATATAAATACATTGCTTATGGAACCCCTCCCACAGTCATACTCTTTGGGACTAGTTTTCCTTTTGTCAATCATAATGTCTCACCAACTTTTCCTTACCACGTATTAACTTTGTTGATTAATTAAGGAGATGGTTACTATAATGCTCACGAAACATAACAAAACACCTTTTATCTCTTATTAATATGTTTCCTAAATCAATTGTCCATATTTCTTGGTTGACACACCAAAGGCCATTATGGAAGGTATGTATGGATCTTTTGGGATAGTTAGTCATGAATTCTAGATTGTTCTCTTTCTTTTTCTTTTGATATATCCTTTAAACCAATCACCTTTATCTCACGAAAACTCACCATTACCTTCCTCAATTACATTGATGCATTTTATACATATAAAATTATCTCTTTTAATAGTTTTCTTTATAAGTTACCAAATTTCATGGAATGTCCTTTTCCATCCAATTTCTATAATTCTCTTCTTTTCCTTTTCAAGTATATGAAATATCATATCAAAATATCCATGTTTGATGCCTTAACCATTGTGTTGCCAAATTGTGTAGTTATTACTCTTTTAATTATCTAAAACACTACACATCTTATTTTCTTTCACAAACTTGCATATTATCTTGCATTTCAATTGTCCAATAATTAACAAAGTCACCATTCTTTATTTATGCACCAAAAACTCTCTTTTCTACAGTATTCTACACAATTCCATATTTAACATACCAATTTTCCATTATTACTTTTTTGAAATCTCTTTATTATTGGATTTCTTTTTCTTTAGCCAACACCTATTATGGCTTATTGAAAATAGTGATCTAAACAAAATCCATACCATTTGGAGTATTTTCTCTTTAAAACTACAATTTTAAGACAAATAAAGAGCCATCTTTCTAATGTGTCCTTAATATATTTGCAAATAAATATAAAACATGGGAAAAAATAGGTTATAACATACTTTCACTCTTATACAAATTTTGTCCTCAAAATTCGAATAGTCATCCAGGAAGATGGTATGAGACAATTTCCTCATATATGGGTTATTAAGTATCTTATAAAACCATCATCTTTTATTTATGTATTAACTCCTTTTATTTCTTTAATTTGTGCCACATGGACCTATTTGCAAAGAATATAGTGTCATGGGCCAATCATGAGCCATGGGTTGCACTGATGCCACAAACTAGATAGCATTATTATTTCTCTATTATGCTTGAGGAATTTATTTATCAATTCATGCTTTATCTTTATGTAATTCAATACTACCAAAATTGAGGATATAACATTCACCCTTTATTAAAAGGAAATTTTCCCTCAAAATTGAAACCTAGTAAGGTTAAGGTGAAAGATAACTCATCTAAATATTCAAACCTTAAGGTTAGCAACCTTTATTAAGCAAATTCATCACATGATGACTAATATTGGTACTTGAATCCAATTCAAGATACATCCAGACCCCTTAGTATTTACATGATTACAAGTTCATTTGTGATTTCAATTTCACTTGGTGACTACCTTTTCACCTAGGTTTCCAACCTATTGTTCATTTACTTCATCATAATGGAGAGATAACACCTCAAACCCTAGGTCATGTCATTAAGTTCAACTTAAGGTATTCATTCTCATATGTCAATTTAAGCGTAATATGTGTCTACCTAATCTCTTTCCCTCATAATGGGATGAAATAAGCACCTGAATGCAGACTAAATACAAAGTTCATTTTCTCCTAAGAGAAGAGATGGTGTACCCACACATTATCTCAAAATTTCACATTTTAGGTTGAAACATTATCCACATATATACCTTTTAATTCCCAATTTCTTATATTTCATGAACTGAAATGTTTTTCTCACTTTGAGTTTGTACACAACTCCTTTCATCATTACATGACTTCTAGTATCTTTTATATGTACATATCATGCATTATGAGACTTGGTCACTTCCTTAAGGTTTGTAGGGGTATAGGTACTTTTGGAGTGATCTCATCCTTATGCATCTAGAAATTTCCCCCTCAAATTCACCCATTGGGCCACATGAACTCATGATGGTGGCCAATCTCCTGAGACATGTCCTCGGGAAAACATAGTTTTTACTTCCAACCAAATGGTATTTTGCATTCAGGGATCAATCAACTCCTAATCCCATCGGTCCATGTACCTCTAATACTCCCTATTTGACCTTAGGATTGACTTATGGCTCTACCCTTCCCAAGGGTTTCTTTGAGATATTACAACTTTAACTATTTTAAAGCACATTATTTTCATTTGTAATTCTTCACACTAGATTTTCTCCATCTCTTATGATAATCAATATTCATTTTATATCCCCTCATTGAACTCATGTCAACTTTCTATTTTGGGATCGGTCTCATACGAACAACCACTTTCATAGTGACTTTTCCTCATGTTCCTAAGAGATGGCATGCTTGGGTTCAAAGAATCATTCTCGATACATGTGTTTTCATATTTTATATCCTTAATTCTCCACCCTTAAGGTGTCAGTTAAGGTTACCTCCATCTTATAAATTGGTTTAGTTCACTTACCTTTCTATGTAAGGTCCTAACTTAGGGTGCCTTTATGACTCATAGGAGGAGGCTAGGCTCTCTTAGCCATAACATGACCCCACAAATTTTGGGTTTTGCCTCCTCCTTTTGTCCTTTTTCTGACTCTTGGATTGACTCACCCAATTTTCGGACACCAAACCTAAAAGTTTCATATTTTAATTTGTATGCATGGTTTTTATCATAACATCTTAACCCTTTTTTTACTCAACCTCTAGATACCCTCTCTTAGTCTCTTATCCCTATAGTGGATGTTAGGCCACCTTCTCAATCTAGAGCCAGGTTCCATGTTGGTCTTCCCAATCTGGGGCCTGACCTCATATGACCTTCCCAATCTAGGACCTGATATTACCTTATATGACCTCCCCAATTTAGGGTTTGGTCTAAATTTATATGACCTTCCCAATCTGGGGCATGTTTTGACCTTATATGACCTTCCCAATCTGGGGCTTGGTATGACCTTATATGACTTTCCCAATCTAGGGCATGGTCTTACCTTATATGACCTTCCCAATCTGGGGCTTGGTCCTAGTCATCATAATGCCTCTTTCATTTCTTCCATTCTCAGATTTCCAAAGTTGGTATGGGGGGTTCGAGCATGTTATGTTCAAATTTTCATTTTTATATAAAACCATTGGTTACTTATGTTTCTCAAGACTTTTCTCATTCATGCCTTGTTCCACATGAACATATACATGGAAGATTGAGTTACCTAACTCATTTTTTTATATTGTAATTTCTCAACTTTATTTTCCCAATCTCTATGATATATCCACTCATTGGGGGTATTCATACTCACTCACTAGGAGTATTCTCAATGATGTACCCACTCTCTGGGGGTGATGTCCATTCATACCCACCCACTGCAATGGAAATAATATAGCATTTGGTATTCATACTACCACCTAGAAATAATTAATGAGGGGATCAAAACTTCACCATTTTAAGAGAGTTAGTTATACGGACTAGAAGTAACATGGATTTGATTTTCTAAAGTTTGCAACATGAAATAAAAACTAACTAAATCCTCCAAAGATTGTATTACTTCTTATTTGTTTAGTGCCTTCTTCAAAAGTGTCCACTTTCCATTATACTTGCAGGAATGATAGAAGATTATCCTAAAACATCCACAAATAAAAACTCTGTCAGTATAACAAGTTATACTGGTATGTGGGGGAAACACAAGTTTGTATCTAAGTATAACAACATATCTACAACAATTATTATTACAGAATCAAAATTATCATATTCTTCATAACCTCTCAACCTATTTTTACTCAACCTTTGGGATATCCTCTCTTAGGGTCTTGTCCTGTAGCGGACATTAGGCCAGCTCTCATTTTGGAGCTAGGTGCCATGTTGGTCTTCCCAATCTGGGACCTGTCCTCATATGAACTTTCCAATATGGGGCATGGTTTGACCTTCCCAACCTGGGGGCTGGTCTTAGTCATCACAAGACTCTTTCATTCCTCCCATTATCAAACTTCTAGAGTTGGTATGTGGGGTTCGAGCAAGTTACAAGCATATAATGTGAGATTCATAGTGCCTTTATAGATTGCAGGAAATAAATAATCTAGCAAGCATTTATTTTCAAGAAATCTAGAAAACCATAGAAAAACACCGACAAACTAATGTGGGTATTCATAGGCATAACCACATACCTTGATCAGAAGTATTTTATGTCCAGGAAAAATATAATGAATGCAATCAACCAAGCAATTATCCTGAAAGTTAAATCATAACACCCATGTATCATTAATCTATCAAAAATTCATCATGAATACTGACTTGGGTCTCAAATTAGGGTTTCATTAGGATTTTGGCTTCCTAAACCCTAATCATCACTTTTCACGCCTTTTGTATTAACAAACCCTAATCTTATCATTGATTACACTTTTAATCTCAAGCAAACCCTAATTCATCAAAATAGGGGTTATTAATCTCAAATTTAGAATAAATTTACCCTTTTTATCCAAAGAAACCAATCTTTTATTATTAAGATTAGTTGAAGTCATTTAAATCATCAAAACTTAGCAATTGGGGTTTTCATTCATTTAACACATTAAAGATAGAAAATTTATGTACTTTTTGAATTAGAGGTAGATCTAGGCATTGATTATATTTTTATTGAATTTCTCGTATTATTTGAGCAAAAATCATTTATTACATGACCCCATCAGATCATCCTATATTTTCTACGATTTTAATAATATAAAACATTTTGGGCCAATAGGGGCCTACCACCTAGGCACGGAAGCTCGGGTCCCACCCTACCATCTTGTCTGGGCTGGCCAACTGACTCTCACCAACTAAGCGTCTGGCCGGTGTGGCGACTCACTGACTAAAAGAGAAAAAGAATGAAAGGACAAAGTTTCCCATACCTCTTCCACATAGGGCCGAGAGTAGGAGGGTCAATTAACAACTCCTCTCTTCAACCTTCATTCATTCGCAAGCACGACTGTGTAGTCAATGACAAGGTTGATTTCAGCAAGGTGACCACCAGTGTAAGAATAGAGACCACCCTCACCTCTGACACACTCCCACAAATCCACCGACATTGTCAAGTTCTCTGATGAGGGTCAAAGTCATTCAGACGAAAGAGAAGTACTCTAACGAGGAAGCAGAGATGGTCCAGGGTGTAGGTTAAGATCAATAAGGAAATTGAGTGTAGAGAATCATTTGTCAAGTAGGGGGCATCATTTGAGTGTGCTTGGGATATTTGTAGAGGGTCTAAGGCCCCTATTATAGCTTATGGTAGGCCTTCGGATCCCTGTGATTTGGGAAGTCCTTCTAGAGATCTCTAAACTAGGTCCTAGAGTAGGTAGATTTTTATTGATGCCCCAAACTCAAAGGAAAAGTTTCCAATCTCATTTGTGCATTGAGGAGGGAGAAAGGTGGGAAATGATCTTTCTTGTTGTAACTTTCTATTTCCTATTCTAACCGAGCTAGGTGACAATGTCACTAGCATTGGATCTCAGATCTCATGGTCATTAGGCCGCACGCAAAATAAAAGGCCAAAAATAAGAATTCTAATTGGAATGTAATTTTGTGACATTTAATATCATTCCAAGTTAGATCATACACTTTAGGAATTCTAGAAAATTCCATAACTCTTATTCTATAAATCGTTTTCATCTCAAATTTTAAGGGAAAGTCTTAAATGACTTTATCTAGACATGGGCAAAGAATGGGACCAAAGTTCAAAAGAAAGATTCCTTTTCTTAATATGCAATTATTCCCTTTATAAGGCATATTTCAAGCATTAAATCACATCCTTTTATCTTTCTTTCTTTTCTTTTTTCTTTATTTTGATTACTTTTCTTATTAGAAACCATGTGAAACCAAAATCCAATTACTAGTGGCCATCCATACCACTTTTTAGAGAATGCTACATAATTCTCACAAGCACACAAAGTTATTATCTAGTTTCTTTTGCTTTTTGCTTATTATTGGATTCTATTCTCTCTATTTTCTCTTTTATCCATTATTGGATTAACAATGAAGTAGAAATCATGAAATCAACATCAAAGGAAAATTTGCAAGGGAAACCTTCCATTTAAAACAATGCACACACATTTCTAATATGTCCTTGTTATTCAAAGTATTGCAATTCAATTAAGTAAAATACAAGTGAAACTGAGGTTATAACATCCTTGACGAGGTCAAGCCCAAATTGGATAAAAATGATACATGGGTGTTGTGCTTTGATTTTATAGGATAATTGCTTGGTTGATTGCATTGGTTGTCTTTTTCTTGGACATCAAATACTTATGATCAAGGTATGTGGTTATGCCTATGAATACTCACATTAGTTTGTCAGCATTTTCTGAGGTTTTTCAAATTGCTTGAAAATTTATACTTTCTTGTTTATTTATTTCCTGCAATCTATAAAGTCACTATGGATATCACATTATATGCACATACCTTGCTAGAGCTCCTCATACCAATTTTGGAAGTATGTAATTAGAAAGAATGAGAGAGTCATAAAGATGACTAGGACCAGGCCCTAGATTGGGAAGGTCATAATAGGTCAGGCCCCAAATTGGGAAGACCCACATGGCACCTAGCTCCAGATTGAGAAGGTAGCCTAACATCCACTGTAGGGACAATACCCTGAGAAAGGGTACCCCATGGGTGGAGTAAAAATGGGTTGACAAGTTATGATGAAAATGTTAATTTTGATTCTATAAAAATATTGATGTGAATATGCCGTTACACTTAGATGAAATCTTTTGTTTCCTCCACGTACCAATATAACTTGTTATACTGACCGAGTTTTGATTTCTCGGCATTTTCAGATAATCTACTATTATTTTTTTAAGAATAATGGAAAGTGGACACTCATGAAGAAGGCACCAAACGAACAAGAAGTTGTGTAATCTTTGGAGGATTTCGTTAGTTTTATTTCATGTTATGAACCTTAGAAAATCAAATCCATGTAACTCCTTAGTGGAGAGTGTACCTTTTATCTTGTACCAGACTCATTCCTATTTTGTGAAAATTTATTAAATATTTCTGATTATTTGATAAACCTTGATCATGTATTTATGTTAATGGCCCTCGCCCTCTCAGTCTGCTGGAATAGGGGATAACAAGGGGAGGGGTCGTTACAAATAATATTTAATAGTTTATAATTTCAAGTAATTTGTAGAAACATTAGAAAAAAAATATTAGGCCATTTTCTAAAGATGAAGGTGGCTAGAAGGGACCACGACCCAGTGGCTGGCAAAAATTTCCTCCGCATTGCTAGTTGTCTTATGAGGACTCCTGAAATTGTGCATCCAGCATGGCTAAAGTCAGAAGATTTTTCCTAAAGTAAAACACCTTTAGGTTTTCTTCTCATCTTGATTCGTCCACTTCTTACCCTCTTTCTTAAAAACCCCTAAAAGGAACTTCCCTCCTCATATGAAGTTAGGGTTTTTGAGAAAAATTAGAATTAAGTCATCCTCTTCCAATTAATGTAGATGTAAATGTGGAAATAATAATGTACATGTAATGTGGGAATAATGATAAAGAAAAGAAAAATGGTTGTATGAATTACAAGGGTAAGATCTAGATGGAGATAGGGTTGGTTAGGAAACCCTAGTGGGCCACGGGACATAGAAACCCTAAGATGTAGGGTGTAGATTATGTAGTCCCCAACACGATCCCTAAACCCTAATCCCTAGAAATGGGAGTGGTGTGGGTGAGAGAGTAACCCTACCCATATGAACCCAAATCAGGGTAAGAGAAAAGAGAAGTAAGAAAAATATAAATGAGTTACGTGACCCAACCACCCATGCATGAATGTGGTGAAATTCATGCATGATGCGTGTGAAAGAATTTTAATATATATGAGAAACATATATAACCAAGGGTTATACATGAAAATGATAACATGAATATATCTTGCTCATCACCCTAATGTTATCTCTAGAGGAATGGATGGATAAAGAATACCCCCAGTGAGTGGGTATGCTTCCCCCATAAAGTGAGTATGCAATTGTGAATACTTCTAGCGAGTGAGTATGAATACCCCGGAGAGTGGGTATACCACAGAGATTGGGCAAATTATGGTTGAGAAATTATAATATAATATGTAAGTAAACAATTTAAGTGACTCGGTCTCCCTTGCATATGTGCATGTGAAATAAGGAATTAATGAGAAAATTTTTAAGAAACATATGAATAATGAATTTAGAGATGTAACCTGCTCAAACCCTATATTGGTCTCTGGTGAGTTTAAGAGCATGGGGCAAATAAAGTCATCACATGGGAATGATTGATGATCAGGCTTACCTAGGGAAGCCTATGTATGAATGTCCACTACAGATACCAATCCTTAGAGAGGGTTTCCCATAAAGAGGATCCCCTTTGAGAGGGAACACCATTGAGAAAAGAGGATAAGGGTGGCGAGGTTAAAATAAGAAATGCTTATTTAGGTTGCATAAAAAATGAAAATATGAAACCCTAGTTCAACTGTTAGGGCTGGTGTCTCGACCTGGACTGGTTCAACCCAAGAGTGGGAAAAGAACCTATGGGTAGGAAAAACCTTAGATCATTGGGTCAGGCTGTGGATAGAGAGCCTAACTTCCTCTTATGAGCCAAGACGGCACCCTAGGTTAGGACCTTCCCTAGAAAGGTAAGTTGACTAAATCAATAGAAAGATTGAGGTAACCTTAAATGTCACTTAAAGTGTGAAAGATTAAGGACATAAATATGAAAGCACATACATGCTTTGAACCCAAGTATGCCATCTATGAGGGACACAAGTAGTCAAGAACCAGATTGGGAAGACCAATATGAAGCAAAGCCCCAAATAAAGAAGGTGGATTGAGTTCACAGTGTGGATGACCAAGCCCTAGATAGGGAAGTTCATGAAGTGGTCAAACCCCAGATTGAGAAGACCGGTGTGGAAGTAGGCCCAGATTGGGAAGACCGGTGTAGAATAAATCCCCATGTAGGGAAGGTCACAAAAAGATCAAACCCCACATAGGTAAGGTCACAAAAAGGTCAAGCCCCAGGTAGAAAAGGCCGATATGGCACCCAACCCCAAATACGGATGGTGGCTCAAGCCCAATGCTGGGACATGGAATGGATAATGTGTACTCAAGAGGGAGATGAATGAAATTTGGATAAAATATTTACATGAGAGAATAATGTGCTCGAAAATAGTTACAATTGTGACATCTCAAAGAAACACTTGGGAAAGGGTAGAGCCCTAAGTCAATCCTAAGATCCAGTAGAGGGTATTACATGTACATGGGACTAATGGTATTAGGAGTTTATTGTTCCCTGAATGCACAAGACCATCTGGTTGGGAGGTAATAACTATTTTTGCTCGAGGCCCATGTCTCAGGATATTGGCCACCTTCATGATGTTAATGTTGCCCAACGGGTGAATTTGAGAGGAACTCCCTAGATGCATAAGGATGAAACCACTCCAAAAGTACATGTACCCCTATATACCTTGAGGAAGTCTCTAAGGCTCATAATATCTAAGGTGTAAATATAAAAGATACAAAGAAGTCATCTAGTAATGAATTCTTAAGAAGAGTTGTGCAAAAAATCAAGATTGAGAAAGTCACTTGAGCTCACAAAATATAGTAATAATATAGAATTAAAAAGTATGTATGGTTTAGATTCATGATGAGAATAATTCAACCTAAAGTGTGAAATATTAGGATAATGTGTGTATGCCATCTCATTGTGAGTGATAGAGATTGGGTTAACACATATTATGCTTAAAATTGATACATGAGAATGGATGTCTAAGTTGAATCTTAATGGTATGACCTAGGTTTTGAGGTGCTATATCACCCTTATGTATGAATAAGTGAACAATAGGTCAGAAACATAGGTGAAAAGGTAATCACCAAGTGAAATTCAAAAAATTTTAAAAAAATGGAGATGTAATCACCAAGAGATTATATCATATGAATACTAAGGATGTGGATGTACCTTGAATTGCATTCAAGTACCAATCCTAGTAATAATGTGTGGAATTTGCATATTGATAAAAGATGCTAAATATATCTAACAAGGTTGGTAACTCAAAGGTTTGAAACTAAGATGAGTTATCATTCACCTTGAGTTTACTAGGTTTGAATTTTGGGGACAAAATTCCTTTTGAGGAGGGGTAAATGTTATCTCCTCAATTTGTGAATATGAATTTACTAAATATGAGGAATGAATTGGTAATCAATTCTTAAATGGTATTATTCATGGAATAATAATGTCCTTTTTCCATGGGTTTGGCCCATGGTCCAAGTAAGCCCATGAGACTATTTGCTCTGCAAATAGGTCCTTGTGGCAAAAAAAATAAAGAAATATAAGAATTTAGCACATAAATAAAAGATTATGGTTTTATGAGATATTGGATAACCAATATATGAGGAAATTGTCTGGATGACTAGTCAAATTTTGAGGAAAACATTACTGTAAGAGAGAAAGGATGTTATAACATGGATTTACTATGTTTTAATATATATTTGTTTGCAAATACTATAATATGAGGGATACATTAGAATGATGGTTCTCTATGTGTTTTATTTGGAAATTGTGGTTTGAAAGTGAAAATACTACATATAGGATGGATTTTGCATAGTTCACACTATTTTCAACAACCTGTTAATATATTTTGGACAAAGAAAGAGAGAAAAATCCAAGAATAAAGAAATAACTAAAGGTGATTGACAAGGAGTGTTTTAAATGTGTAATTATGAGGAATACTCTAACAAAGAGAGTTTTTTGCATAAATAAAGAGTGTTGACTTTGTTAACTATTAGACAAATGAAATATAAGATAATATACACGTTTCTAAATGAAAATAAGATGTGTGATGTTTTAGATAATTAAAAGAGTAATTATCTAGCCAGTTTGGAAACACATGTTGTGGGGCATAAATTATATTATTTTGATCTAAATTCTAGTAAACTTGTAAATAATAAAGAAGGGAAGAGAATTCTAGAAACTGGCAGAGATAGGAGGTCTCATAAGATAATGATATTGTTTTAAATAATGTTTAAAAGAGAAAGTTTTATATCTCAATAAAACCCCCACAAATTGGATACAAGTGGGAAAAATATGAATGAGTTTTGATAAGATATTTAAGGAATATATCGAGGAGAGGATAATATAGTAAAAAGAATTTGAGAAACAATTTAAGTATTGGTTATCCAAAGTGTATAATAAAAATATATACTTTCTTTCATGGCTTTATGGTGTGCCAACTAAGTAAAATTGGTAATCAATCATGGATATATATATATATAACTATGTTGGAAGGATATTGAATATTCTCCTTTGAAAGCCATGTATGTGATCCCTATGAATGTTTGTCATAACCATTAGTGAGAGGAGAGATTATTAAAAAAAGAAGGAAAAGGGAAATCTTTGGAGGGGACATCCTTTTTGTGTTCATGGCAAGGGGGCAATAGATTTTGAAGGTATTTTTCATATGAATATACTTTGTAACCATGAGAGAGGAAAGGATTAATACGAGGAAATTAAAATGTAAAGCTTTGGACTTGTATGCATATGGCAAAGGATAATAGAGCTGACAAATTTGCATATGGGATCGTCCTTGTATGACAAAGAATAGAAAGAGAGGAGTAACGTGAGGGAAGGCTATGTGTATGAAGATGCATGTATAGGTAGGAGAACTAAACCTGCCTCCATATCCCTTCTTCTTCCTCTCTTTCCCTCTTTGAGAACCAAAATCTTTATGGGAAGGATGCCTATATAAAGGAAGACTTTGCTTGACTTTGTGGATGGTATCCCTATGGTGTCGTTGGAGGAAGACAAGAGAAGACGGGCTAGAGGGTGGTGTTGAGAGAAGTCTTGAGTACAACCATGTTGATTGGCCAAGGCAAGCTGGCCGCTAATACTGCGCTCTCTCCCCCCGGTGTGTGAAGGACCGTCAACCACTAGAAGGGGTTTATGAATGATGATGGTGGCACACCGACTTTGTAGAGGCACCTTGATACCCTTCTGGCCTTCCATGTGAGGTGAGGAGGAAACTCCATGCATGGTTGTATTTCTGGTAATGATCAACACTAAGACAAGGTGAAGCCTCGGCTAGCCACCAGGCTAAAATGAGTGTGCCTTTGGTCCACGAGGACCTAAAGGAGGCACCAATCCCTTGCCCTAGACATCCAATGCCTAGGAACATGGACCAAATGACGGACTGGCTTTGCTCCCATGATGGTTCAGAAGCTGCATGAAGGAAGAAGATGCCTCACTGTCATTTTACAAAAAAGCCCTGGAGACACATTCAAGAAGCAAGGGAAAAGGATTCTTTTCCACCATTCTGCGAGCCCCGCCTGTAGGGCACGTGAGCCAAGATGGACAAAGGTATTTGGCAAGTAAAATCCACACTATAATGTAACTAATGCCTTTAGTTACTGACGTGGCAATATTCTATTGGTTGAGATCCATTAATATTGTGAAATTGGTAGTTAATTAATGGTAACTTAGGTTAATGCATGTAATATATGAAAATTGATTAAAAATGAGAGGAATATAAATAAAATTATTTTAATGTCTACTTATGATTCTAATTACAAAAGTAGTGCAAAGATGGGTTTAAGTGGTGATTTGTGCATGAAAACCCTAATTTTGAATATTAACATGTCAAATATGTTAAAAACCTCTGTTTTATGCTATTACTTGATAATGAGGAATACAACGGTGATTTTAGATGACCATGATAAAAACAATGATACTTAGGGTCCCTAATATGAATAAGCATGCATATGAAGTAGTTAGGGTTCAATATCATATTTTATGTGTCATTAAGGAACGTCATTGAACCTAGTACTCCTGATAAAATAATTGGTGGATTTGATAACCATGGCAACACGTAATATGATTTAGGGCTCTTAAGTCACTAAAATGATAATCATGGTAATTAGGGCTTCAAAGCATAACTCTAATGACAACTCGATACTAAGGAAACCTAAACTCTAGATTAAGACCTGAGTAGGGCTTAATCTATTTAATGAAGTTGATGTGATGGTGACACTTTAGGATTTACACACATGCAAATTAAATTATTGGATTCTTCTTTAATTTCTTGGATCTATTAACTGGTTGAATCTACTTAAAATATAATTATATAATATGCATGGATCACCATCAAAGTGTGTGGTTAGACCTAAGATTACCTGCATTACTTAGTCGGTGTTTATTGAGGTTTTCTCGAGGATCAAACAATTAAAATGTTGGTTGCTAATTTATATTTTGATCAATCATAATGCCACTAGGAGTATCACTTAAAGAAATATTATGTGAAGAAAATGCTAGTTTATATTTGCAAGTATTTGATGGAATATATGTTGCTAGCTTACTTGCACTCTTTTGCATGCACCCCACGTACACAATATAACTTGTTATACTAATTTGTGCATTTGTTTCATGATGTTTTAGGAACATGCTAGATAAGGTGATATCAAGATATGGTGGACATATGAATTCACTCAAAGACATCAAAGTTAACTTGCAAGGAGGGTTAGATAGATACTTCTTCTCATGTATTGTAATTATCATCATGAAAGTTCATGTCAACATTTTGTAAGAAATAACTGTGAATTAATGAAATTATTTTGTAATACCTGTTATTTGATTAAAATATGGACCCTTGCAAAAATTTTAGGTAATGTCTCTCATATTTTTAGCCTTCCTTAACTTGGGGTTGCTGAAAAGTGGGGCCGTTACATTTGGTATCAAAGCCCCAAAATTTTCAAATAACAAGTAATAGGAAATAATTTCATTTTGTAAATGAGTTTGGTAGAGAAACCTCAAATGCATCTCTCAGTGGGAGTGGGTGGTGGAATCTGATATAAGATTCATATTCGGATTCATGAATATTCCCCCTTGAATACTAATATTTTGTATGAAGCTCATGTTTCTAAGTATACGGTACACCACAACACTACCAAGATGTTTAAGGACTTATAATGATACTTTTAGTGGTCAGGAATGAAGAGAGACATAGTAGCATATGTGTCTAGTTGTCTCATGTACCAGATGGTGAAGGCTAAACACTAGTGACCCACTGGATTACTGCAATCAACTGAGATTCCTGAGTGGAAATGGTAACAGATCACTATGGACTTTGTGGTGGGTCTCCCCAATACAAAGAAAGGTCATGATGCAATACGGGTTGTGGTGGATCACCTAATTAAGTCAACACATTTTCTCACCTTAAAGATCACTTCCAAGGTGTCAGACTTAGATGAACTATATATTAGAGAAATAGTATTTCTACATGGTGTTTTGAGTTCAATTATTTCTAATCATGACCCTAAGCTCACCTCTAATTTGTTGAAGCAAGTGCATAAAGAACTAAGTACAAGATTGAAATTCAGCACAGCCTATCATCCCTAGATTGATGGACAATCAGAAATAATGATCTAGACTTTAGAAGACATGTTGAGATCATGTGTGCTCGATTGGGGTGGATCATGGGAGCATTACTTGCCCTTAGATGACTTTGCTTATAATAATAGTTACTAATCCAATATTAGGATGCCTCCGTAGGAAGCTCTTTATGGGACGCTGTGTCGGTCACCACTTCATTGGGATGATGTCACTAAGAGGACCTCAATGAGGTCAGAGGAACTATAGTTGTATGTTGATAAAGTTTCTTTGATCAAGAAAAGGCTAAAAAGAGCCCAGAATTGACAGAAGTTGTATGTTGACTGGGAAGGTCATATAAGGTTATATTTTTCACCAAATGTAACGACATCCTCCCCTATCATTCCCTATTCAAGAGGACCAGGAGGGCAAGGGCCATTACCATTATCTCATAGAATATCCTTTTTCTCCCAAGTTTTTAAGGAAGGTCTTAATTACTTTCATCTAAGTGGAGGCAAGATTGGAGACCAAAATACAAAACTTAAAGAATCTTTTTTTGTCTCCAAGTCTCCCCTTTATATTATTTATTTAAGGCATCAAATTAATTCTTTTCTCTTTCTTACATGGTCATATTTCTTATTTTGATTACCTTTCTCATCAACAACAACATAGGAACCAAACCAACTAATTAGTCACCTTTAATACCACTTCTCTAGAAAACTCCCCATATTCCATTATAGATTATCAATTACCCATTACTTTTAGTAATCCCTCTATTTGTGGAGTTTCCTCTTTCTTTTTCCCATGTCCATTATTGGATTATTGAAAATAGCAAATTCCACGAAAACCATTGTAAAGGAAGATTTACAAATTAAATCCATACTTCCAAAACAAAGCATACCAAGCTTTATAGTGCATCCTTAATAATCCTTTATTTTCATTCAAATAAATATGCATAAATACAAGTGAAAAACTAGGTTATAACAACCTTACCTTCTTATATGAATTTTATCATCAAAATTTGACTAGTCATACAAAAGATGGGTATAAGAAAATTTTATTAGTTATTCAACATTTCATAAAGACAATATCTTTTATTTATGCACAAATTCCCTCTAATTCTTTAATTGGTACCATAAGGACCTATTTGCAAAGTAGATAGTCTCATGGGCCTCATTTGGGCCATGGGTTGCACCCATGCCACAAAGTGGATTACATTATCATTATTTCACTAATAACATTGGGGAAACCATTTATCAATTCATGGCTGACATTTTTATAATTCAATTTTACCAAAATCAGGATATAAAATTGACCCCTCCTTAATAGGAATTTTGTCCCCAAAATTCAAACTTAGTAAGATTAAGGTGAATGATTACTCAACTAAATTTCACAACTTAGGGTTAGCAACCCAACTTAGTTTATATTTAATACTTTTTATTGACACGCAAAAACCTCATGTAATTACTAAGATTGGTACTTGAATCCAATCCATGGTATATCCACATTTTTAGTATATACACTATATCATCTTTTGGTGATTACAGTTTCATCTATGATTTTAATTTTACTTGGTGATTACTGTTGAATCTAGGGCTCTAGAGGGGGTGAATAGAGCTTCAAAATTTCTCACAAGATAGATTAGACCTTCAAATTATATCAAACAAAACCAATAGTCTCAAGTGCAATTTGAAGTCCTAACTAACATGCATAGCCAGGAAGAGAAAATGAAACAAGCACTTGGATAAGGTCGTTTAGAGTGGTTCCACTCTCCAAACTAGGAGAGAGTCAATCCACTATCTAGAGAGGTCAACCTCTAAGACTTTACAAGTGCTTTCCTCTATATATTCACCAAAGAGTTACACCGCAAGACCCACCAAAGGACTTACCTATCCAATACAATGAGTCTTCAATCTTACCAAGGACTTACCCACTTTGCAAAGAGTCTTTTTCCTTATTCCAACAACTTATCTACTCTTGCACAAATCTTCAACCTTCAAGGAATTACCCACTCTTCTTGGATATTCAGCCTTTGCCTTCTCCTTCACTTGGATAAGATCTTCACCTCTTCTTCAACCTTGAAGAAGAACAATAATGACTCCACCTTCACTCAGAGTAGCTTGGTTCACCTTTTCTTCTTTGAGGAAAGGGGTAGGGAAAATGGAATGGAATGAGAGCTTTACAAGCACAAGAAAGTAGCTCTCTTACAACTAGCCTAACTCACTCATAATCACGAAATTCTATGTAAATGAGAGAGATAAAAGGGCTCAAGGAGTTGCAACACACTCAACTATAGCAAGGACTTAGAATAGCATGAATGAGCAAAGTTGGAATGAACTCCAAGGGGTCCTATTTATAGTTGGGGGTGTTCCCTTGAGTGTGGGATTGCTTAAGGGAAAAATATAGCCATTTTCCAAGTTACAACGGATCTATTCTCACTCGAAACAACTCTGCAACAATTATAATCACTTTTTCTATGTTTTCTATACAGGACATTCGGCCGAGTTCTAATAAAGGTAACTCGACAGATCCACTAAGAGACAAAGCCAATTTTCAAACAATCGGTCGAGTTTGTTCTAGGAAACTCGATCGATGAGCTAAAATTAGTTTTGTTCAGTGAGTCGGTTGGTTGAGTTCTATGAGTGTGCAACTTGAACAATTGGTCTCTCCAGAAACTCCATCACTGGATCGGTCGAGTTTCCAACTCGATCGATAAATAGCATGTGACAAATTTTCTAAATTGACATTTAAATGATCAAACGTTATAATTAAGTGTTCCTAATTTTTTCTCATCTTAGTAACAATCATATCATTAATACAAGTGATTACAAAAATCATCTGAGGTCATTTGGAGTGATTTCCCAAAACGAGCACTTGCATTGCTTTTGACTTGAACTTGAACAAGCTAGAGATTGTGTTATTTGATCCTTTTCATGTACCTAAAGCCTAAAATCAATCTTGAACAAACATATTAGATACATAGGAATGTAATGGTGAAGTCATTATCAAAATATGGAAAATGTAGAACTCTCAAGTCAAGAATTACCTTTTCAACCTATTATTCATTTATGTCCATGTCAGGGTGAGGTAAGACCATAAACCCTAAATCATGTCATTAAGTTTCAACTTACATATTCATTCTCATATAACCTTTTTTTATAACATGTGTCTGTCCAATCCCTCACACTCATAAAAAGATGAAATGAATATTTGGCTGCAATCTAAATACAACGTTCATCCCATTCCAAGGGTAGAGAAGGTGTATTCACACATTATCTTTTATAAAAAAATTGAGTCACTCTCAACAATGACTCTATACCATGATTGCATTTCAGTTTCACAAATCTCTTTCTATTTCATGAGCTAACAAGGAATGTGATTCTCTTTTTAAGATTCTTATTCAAACATCATATAATGACTTCATATGTTCTTTTCATCTACATCTCATGTCTCGTTAGCCTCGGTCATCCGCTTAAGGTCTTTAGGGCATAGATAGCTTTTGTAATGATCTCCTCTTAACCCCCATGGGTCTTATGCACTATAATCATTCCTCATACTCATAAATCTTATGGACCTTTAATCATCCTACAATATCTTAGGTTTGACTTGTGGCCCTACCCTTTCCAAGGGTTTTATTGAGATGTCATAATCCTTTATTTGATGTTATATCTTTATTTATTTTTTCATCACACACTTTACTTGAGGTTTCTCTGATGATATCCATGCACATTACATCCTTTATAATTCTTTCACCCAAATTTCCTTCATCTCTTAGGGCACACATAGTTTTCTTTATGCCCCTTTATTGGGCTCATGGAGACCTACCCACTTGGGCCTGGTCCCCTTCTATCGGTCACTTCCATAGTGACTTTTCTTCATGTCCCTTTGCGATGGTCATACATGGGTTCCAAGAATCATACTTAATATATGCACTTTTGTGCTTTATGCGCTTAATCTCTCAAGTTTTAAGTGACATTTTAATGTTACCTCGATCTTTGTCCTTTTGTTATTTTTTTTTCATTTAGTCGATGACTCCCCATGCAGACCAGCCACTTAGTTGGAGAGAGCCATTTGGCCATCCTAGCCAAGCTGGCAGGGCGGGAACCAGGGTTCCTTGCCTAGGTGATAAGCCCTATTGGCCCAAAATGTTTTATTTTGTAAATATTTTGGAAAACTATTGGATGGTCAAATGGGGTCACATAATATACGATTTTTACTCAGAAAAATATGAATAATTCAATAAAAACATGATCAATGCCTAGATCTACCTCTAGTTCAGAAAGTACATAAAGTTGCTATATTTAATGTGTTAAATGAATGAAAACCTAATCGCTAAGATTTGATGATCCTAATGTGTCCAACTTACATTGATAATAAAAGATTGGTCTTTGTAGATGAAAAGGGTAACTTGGTTTTAATTTAAGATTAATAACATTTGATTTGATGAATTAGGGTTTCCTTGAGATTTAAAGTGCAATTAATGATAAGATTAGGGATTCTCAACCCAAATGGTGTGAAAAGTTATTATTAGGGTTTAGGAAGCCAAAACACTAATGAAACCCCAACTTGAGACCCAAGTCATTAATTTTGGATAGAATAATGATACATGGGTATTATGCTTTAACTTTCATGATAATTGCTTGGTTTATTGCATTGATTGTCTTTTTCTTGGACATTAAATACTTCTGATCAAGGTATGTGGTTACACCTATGAATACTCATATTAGTTTGTTGACATTTACTGAAATTTTCCAGATTGCTTAAAAATAAATGCTTGCTTGTTTATTTATTTTCTGCAATGTATAAAGTCACTATAACTATCACATTATATGCTTGTAACTTTCTCAAACCCTGCATACCAACTATGGAAGTTTGATAATGGAAGGAATGAAAGAGTCTTTGTGATGACTAAGACCAAGCCCCAGATTGGTAAGATCATATGAGGTCAGGCCCCCGATTGGTAAGACCAACATGGCACTTAGCTCTAGATTGAGAGGTGGCTTTACGTTCCCTACATGGATAAGACCATAAGAGAGGGTATCCCAGAGGTTCAGTAAAAATGGGTTGAGAGGTTATTAAGAAAAGGATAATTTTGATTTTGTAACAATAATTGCAGTGAATATGTTGTTACACTTAGATGCAATCTTTTGTTTCCCCCCACATACCATTATAACTTGTTATACTGACTGAGTTTTGATTTCTCAGCATTTTATGATAATCTTCTATCAATTCTGCAAGAATAATGCAAAGTGGACACTCATGAAAAAGGCACCAAACATTACATCTCTAGAGGATTTAGTTAACTTTATTTCATGTTATAAACCTTAGAAAATCAAATCCATGTAACTCCTTAGTATAGAGTGTAACTTTTTATCTTGTATCAAACTCATTCCTATTTAGTGAAAAATTATTAACTATTTTTGGTTATTTGATAAATCTCAATCCTATATTTATGTTAATGTCCCTTGCCCTCTCAGTCTGCCTTTGGAAAGAACCTTTACTATCTCTATCAATTTATCCTCTGATTCCAAATGTAACGACCTCAATTTTTGACAACCCTCAATTAAGTAAGGCCAAAAAGATGAGAGTCATTACCTACTATTTTTACCTGAGATCCAGATTAGTCAAATAAAAAATAATAGAAAACAATTTCATTAATTCACAAACTTTGTTTACAAGATGCTTACATGAACTTTCTATCCTCAGAACTGTACCTTTGAGAAGAAATAACTACATAATCCTCCTTTTAAATCTTTAATGCCATCTTTATCTTAATGTCCTTCATAATGTATATTAGTTCATACCTAAAATGGCATGAAACAAATATGCAATCAGTATGTTTCCATACTGGTACATGGGGTGCATCCAAAGTGTACAAGTATTATAAAAATATATATTCAGTCAATTACTTGTAAATATAAACTGACATTTTTTCATATAATCTTTCTTTAGGTGATACTCATAGTGGCATTATGATTGAACATAATGTAAATAAACAACCAATATTGTAATTGTTCAATCCCAAAGAAAGCCTCGAAAAGCACTGACAAACTAATGCGGGTAATATTAGGCGTAACCACGTACCTTAATGTCGAGCCATGCAGATTATACAATTGTACTTCAAGAACATTCAATCAATCTAATCAATAGATAAGATTCCAAGAAACTCAACATAAATCTACATGTATCACATTAATCACATTAATTAGACTAAACCCTACTCGGGTCCTAATCTAAAATTTAGGGTTTCCTTGTTATCGAGTTACCGATAGGGTTATGTTTGATACTCCAATTCCTATGTTCATTGATTTAGTGACTTAAGAATCCTAATTCACATTAAGTGTTACCATGATTATCAAATCTATCATGTTAGTGTACTATGAACACTATATTCAATTATGTTCCTTAGCAATATTGCAATATATGATTTTAACCCTAATCATTCACATGTATGATTAACAACTTTTGAAACACTAATTATATCACCATTATCATGGTTATATTGATTTCTCATCTTATTCAACAATATAGTTATTATGTCAAAGAAAACATTTTTAGATTATTCAAACATCTTATTACATAAATCTAGGGTTTAAAAGCATTAATCACCACTTAAACCCATCTTTTCACTAATTTTGGAATTGAAACCATTATTAGGTATCAACTATATTTTATTTTTATTCCTCTCATTCTCCTTATCAATCTTCATATAAAGATAGTCACAATCGAAGTTACTAGTAATTAGTTACAATTTATTCAAGATAAATATTTATCTGACCAATAATATGCTTACACGTCAGTAAAATCTAATTTCTTTAAACTTTAACTCGGAGCCCCCTTTAAAAAGTGGTAAAATACCATATTACCCCTTCTATTTACGTGTATGTGTCAAGGCACCCCAGTCATTTCATTTTGATCCATCCCTAACCACGTGAAGGTGGCAAGTTGTAGTCCTGGTGGCGAAAACCTGCGATCCCACTCATTCTCCCCATCCACACAAGGTCAGGCTAGGAATCTTGCACCCCCTCCTCCCTTTCCCAGACCTAGGAGAACCCTATCCATGGTTTATAGTAGTTGAGATCGTGGAAACTAGGCCCTAAGGGTTCTGAACTAGTGAAGCCTACAATAGATGAAAAGGGATTGTACCTATGTGTCGAAGACCACTCATACTCGAGTCTTTTGGTGATTTCATCTTGTTGGCTCGTATTCACCCTAAAAGGACCTCCCACCACTCCACACTTGCTTCTATGATGGTGTGAGGGTGGTGGATGATTTCTCGATGGAGCATCTTATTCTTTGTCCTCTTCCAAGCTATTAAGCCAGTAGGCATCACGTCATTATCCCAAGGAGAGAGAGAAGCCAACTTACCAAGGAGGAACACAACCAAGTCAATGAGGAAGAGATATGTATTTTCAGTTGGCTATGTGTTCTTTCTTCCGTATATTATATATATATATATATATATATATATATATATATATATATATATATATATATATATATATATATATATATATATATATATATATATATATAATATGGGTATACATTCACTACCCGCGTGGGTAACTAACTTTAGTTACCCTTGGCTCTATTTTGTAATAGAAAGGTACGAATTTTTAATGAGACAGATAATGTTTGTAATGAGATTACCAAATTTGTAATACAAACATCCATTTTGTATTACACATCTGATTACTGTAAAAATGATATTTATGACAACAGTTTACAATGTAATACAAAATGAGTGTTTGTATTACAAATTTGGTCATCTCATTACAAACATTGTATGTCTCATTACAACTAGGTACCTTTCTATTACGAAATAGATCCACGGGTAACTAAAGTTAGTTACCCACGCGAGTAGTAAATAAATGGCCTAAATATATATATATATATTCCCAGTTTCCGCCTTGATTTACCACCCTCCTGGGTGTTCGGCCTCCTCCACGGGTGTGGGAGAGGGGGGAGAACTCTTTCTCTTTTAATCCCATATATATATATATATATATATATATATATATATATATATATATATATATATATATATATATATATATATATATATATATATATATATATATATATATATATATATATATATATATATATATAGACAGAGAGAGAGAGAGAGAGTCAGGCTAGAATACACTCGAGTGTATCTAGAGCGGAATCCACTCAAGTAGTTTTTCATGATGCAATATTTTTTTTGAAAATATAATCTGTTGATCTTCTTAAACATCTTGTGAAAAACTCATATATAAAATTGGAGCCCATTTGGATATGTATAGCTCATGTTATGAAGACCACAAAAATTATACATTTCAAATTAGTTTCGTGCGTCGATTTTGTTGCCCTCGGATGAGTGACTTGCCCACATCCAAATGGGCTCAAAATTTGTATGTAGCCTAGTTATAGTATGAAAATGAAAATCAACGGTTTACATCTTGTAAAAAGTAGTCTTGATATGTAAATACACTTGAGTGTATTCATGCGATCTGTACACTCGAGTGTATTCTAGCCTGACTCTATATATATACTCTCTCTCTATATATATACTATATATATATATATATATATATATATATATATATATACTTACACCCACTCATAATATCCTTTCTCTTTTCCTGTCTTTTCTCTCCCAAAAGGGGCAAGGAATTTCTTTTGGGTAGTATATAAACATTCCTCCTTATTTTTTTAACTTTCCCCATATATTCCATTATACAAGGAATATAAGTCTTTTATTCATTAAGTTCCATTTTTTATGGTTGGGAAACTCCCGTCATCCATAAAATTGGATTTGGTAAGGTTTGTTGCAACCAAGGAATTCAATTAATTCTTTTCCTTGTACTTAAAGGTATCTCTTTTCCATTATCTTGCAAAGATACCTTCCTAGCACCAAGTGATACTATGAGAGAGAAAAGGCATGTTTTCCTTTCCAAAGGTATTATGAAGATATCTCCTTTTATTCATCAATTCAACACCAAGGATATTTTCCTTCTATTATTCACTTTCTCAAAACACTCGTGGAAAAGTATGTTTAATTGTCAACATTTAATAGGTTCCCCATATAGAAATTCACATATCCATAACTTATTTTCCAACCATACTTAACTGACACACAAAAATCCATAAAGTAAAGAACATAAATACATAACACTTTATTGGATAATTGCTCATGAATTCAAGATTATTCTTATTTTCTCTCTTTAATTTATTACCATCATTCCATTGTGTATCCCTTTTTCTCTCAAACTCTAGAATTCTCTTTCTTTTCAATATTATTTTTGAGTTTATGAAGGTTAAATCCAAAATAATGGTATTTGATGCCTTAAACATTATGTTGCCACTCTTTTCTAGATAATTATCCCATTAATTATCTAAAACACTAACTATCTTATTTCTTTTGAAAACTTGTCCATTATCTTATATTTCTATTATCCAATATTTCATAAAGTCGTTACTATTTAGTGATGTAAGAAAACTCTCTTTTCTAAACAATTCCAAAAAGTTTTGTATCAATTGTTCATTACTTTAGAAATCCCTTTATTATTGAATTTTCCATTGTTTCTTTTGCCAGAAGCATTCATGGATTATTTCAATCCATAGAACACAGGAAATCCCTTTTATTTCTTTAACTTGTTCCACAAGCGCCCATGCCACAAAGATGATTAACATTATTATTCCACCAATAATTCCATTAAGGAATTATTTGTTCAATTTATTTATGTAATTCATTTTTTTATTAAAATTGACGATATAACATTCACCCCTCCTTAAAAGGAATTTTTCCCAAAAATTCAAACTAGTAAGGCTAAGGTGAATGGTAGCTTATTCTTAATATCACAACTTAGAGTTAGCAACCCTACTTAGAATATATTTAATCACCTATATTGTTATAAAATTCCTCATGTTATTACTAATATTGGTACCTAAATTCAATTCAGGGTGTACTCACATCCTTTGTATTTACATGGTATCATCCCTTAGTGATTACATTTCCATTTATGACTTAAATTTCACTTGGTCACTATCTTTTCACCTACATTTCCAACCTATGGTTCATTTATTTTCACATAAGGGTGAGGCAACACCTCCAACCCTAGATCATGCCATTAAGTTCAACTTAAGGTACTCATTCTCGTATGACCATTTTAAGCATAACATGTGTTTACCCAATATATCTCACTCAAAATGAGATGAAATAAGAGTTTGGTTGCAGTTCAAAAGCAAAGTTCACCCCATTCCAAGAGCAGATATGGTATATCAGTGTTTCACATTTTAGGTTCCAAAGCATGAATACTTTTTATTTTTAAAATATTTCATAGGTCGAGTGCCTTTCTCACTCTTGAGTTTGTGCACACTTCCATTTAAGATTTCATTATAACATGACTTCTTGTATCCTTTATATTTAAAACTCATGTATTATGAGCCTTTTTCCTCTTCCTTGAGGTCTCTAGGGGTATATGTACTTTTGGAGTGATCTCATCCTTATGCATCTAGGGATTTCCTCTCACATTCACCCATTAGGCCACATGATCATCATGAAGATAGCTAATCTCATGAGACATGGACCTTGGGAAAACATAGTTGTTATCTCCTGACTACATGGTCTTATGCATTCTTGGCACAATCAACTCCAAATCCCATTGGTCCTATGTACCTTTATACACCCTACTTGATCTTAGGATTGACTTAGGACTCTACCCTTCCCAAGGGTTTCTTTGAGATGTCACAAATTTAATCATTTTAAAGCACATTATTCTCTCATGTAATTCTTCAACCTCAATATCCTTCATTTCTCTCTTGAGTACACATTATCCATTTTATGTCCTAGCATTGGGCTCAGGCCACCTTCCCTAACTGGGACTAGGTGCCATGTCGGCCTTCCCTGTCTGGGGTGTGACCTTTCTGTGACCTTCTATATCTGGGGCTTGATATTTTTGTGACCTTTCTTATATGGGGCATGATCATAAACATCTACATAGTGGACTTGGGCCACCTTCCCTATCTGAGGATTGGTGCCACATCGGTCTTGCCAATCTGGGGCTTGACAATTTCATGTCCTCCCAATCTAGGGCTTGGTCATCCACACTGTGAACTCAGGCTGCCTTCCCTATCTGGGGCTTGGTGTCGTACCAGTCTTCCTAATTTGAGGCTTGACCACTTGAGTCCCTCAGATATGGCATACTTGGGTTCAAGAATGTATGTGCTTTCATATTTATATCCTTAATCTTTCACACTTTAAGTGACATATAATGTTAATTCAATCTTTAAATCAATTTATCACCCTTCTAGGGATGGTCCTACCCTAGGGTGCCTCTTGGCTCATAGGAGGAAGTTAGGCTCTCTAGCCACAACCTGACCCCAGGGTCTAATGTTTTGCCTCCCCCATAGGTCCCTTTCCCACTCTTAGGTTAACCCACCCCAGGTTGGCACACCAACCCTAAAAGTTGAACTATGGGTTTCACATTATCATCTTTTTATGCAACCTCAATAAGCACTTCTTGTTTTAACCTCTAAACCCTTATCATCTTTTCTCAATGGCGTGTCCTCTCTAAGGGGAGCCTCTTTATGGGGAACCTTCTCAAAAAATTTGGTCCCTACAATGGATATCAGTCATCCCTGTGTGATGACTCTATTCACCCCATGCTCTTTTACTCACCAGAGATCGTTATAGGGTTTGAGCAGCTGACATCTATAAATGCATTATTCATAGGTTGCTTATGTTTCTTAAAACTTTTATCATTAATGCCTTGTTCTACATGCACACCTACATGGGATACTGAGTCACCTAACTTATTTATGTATATTTTTTTAAGTAGCCATAATATGTTGAACACACATTTTTTATTATAATTTATCAACCTTTATTTGCCCAATCTCTATGGTATACCCAGTCACTGGAGTTATTCATAATATCATACTCACTCGCTTAGAGTAATCACAATATCTTACCCGCTTGTTGGGGGTATTCTTTATTCATCCATTCCTCCAGACATATCACTAGGGCGATGAGCAAGTTATATTCATTTTCATGAATAACCCTTGGTTATTTATGCTTCTCATATATATTAAAATCATTTTACATGCATCACACATGAATTTCTCGACATTCATGCATGGAAGGTTGGTCACGTAAACTCATTTATATTTTCATCATTTGGGTTCATATGGGTAGGGTTACTCTATCACCCACACCACTCCCATGTCCCAGGATCAGGGTTTAGGGTTCCTATTGGGGGCTACACAATTGACACCCTACATCTTAGGGTTTCTATGTTCCTCAACCCACCAAGGTTGTTCTAAAACAACCCTAGCCCAATCTAGAGTTTACCCTTGTAACTCATAAAACCATTTTTTATCATTATTTCCACATTACATATACGATATTAATTCCATATTTACTTGTACATTATTATTTTCACATTACATGCACATTAATTGGAGGATGTCTTAATCCTATTTCTTCTCAAAAACCCTAACTTCAAATGAGGAGAGAAGTTTCTTTTAATTGTTTATTAAGTAAGAGAATGAGAAGTGGATGAATCAAGATGAGAAGAACACCTAAAAGAATTTTACTTCAGGCAAGATCGTCTGACTTTGCTCAGGCAGGATGCACGAGCCCGGGAGTCCTCATAAGCTGACTAGCAGTGCGGAGGAAAGTCCCCTGAATCGTGGTCTGTTATAGACAACATCTCTTTGGAAAATGCCTTAATAATGCCCTCATATTTGTATAGATTACTTGAAATTATATACTATTAAATATTATTTGAAAAAATATGGTGCTCTGATACCAAATGTCAAACTTATATTAATTTGGTACCGGAGCATGGTTTACCATTTAATCTTTAATAATTATTCAATTCTAAGAGCTTTGTAGATCTCGGAGGGAATTATTAGAGTGTTTTTCAAAGATGATGGTGTCTAGAAAGGACCATGATCCGGGGGGCTGGAAATATTTTCCTCCTCATTGCTAGTCAGCTTACAAGGACTCCCAGACTCATGCATCCGGCCTAGCCAAAGTCAGAGGACTTCACTCAAAATAAAATACCTCTACTATTTGTCATCTAATTTTATCACTTCTCTATCCCCTTCAATCACTAAACCCTAGGTACCCATAGTTTCTCCTTTGATCCCTTATTGCATACTAGGGTTTTGAATATTAGGGATTAAGGTATCCTCCGCTAAATATGGACATAATGATAACATGTTTTATGGGTTTTTCCCCTATAAAAGTAAACCCTAGATGGAACTAGGTCTGGTTTGGGAAACAACCTATTATGGAATGAACTTTTAAGTTTTTTGAATGCCTATTTGGATAACTAGATTCGTGTATATTGTATATGTGATGAGATTTTGTGTTTACATGTCAACATATTTCCCTATTACATGTGCTTATGAAGATTAGAGGATTTAATGGACTTTTGGATGGGATGTAATTTGAGTGATGAGAAATATTTGTCCCAAATTTGGTGCTATTTGAATATTCCTACAAAGAGGTACAAGGTTTTGAGTTAAATGAAATAAGCAATATTATGATGATGGTAGTACTAGGTTTGGTATTTGTGTATTTCTAAGTTGTAATCATGAGCATAGTCACACACTTCATAGGTTTGAGGAACCATGGATCGTCCTAATGAGGGTTAGATTTTGGGTCTTGGATATACTGGATAGCTAAGCATCTTTTCCCCTCACAGTAGTTACAGTCTTCTTTAAAACAACAAGCTCC
Source organism: Alisma plantago-aquatica (assembly GCA_963693085.1). Lineage (NCBI taxonomy): Eukaryota > Viridiplantae > Streptophyta > Magnoliopsida > Alismatales > Alismataceae > Alisma > Alisma plantago-aquatica. The sequence continues at coordinate 582,116,464 of OY856410.1, forward strand.
CACGTCGTTTAGAATCCTTGACATGCGCCGAGGAGTGGGATCAATAGAATGGTTGGCATCACTTCTCCAAGGAGTCTCATTTCGAACCTCATTGGTATTTGAATGTTATTTGAGTGAGGATGAACTGTCATTGCTTCTATGATGTTGTGGAGGGTGAAACTCCCAATAGGTAGACAAAGGTGTCAGACGACCTAGACCCCCACCCTCGGATCACAACTTCGATGACCACCAAACACGACATCACAGGAGATCTTCCCCTACGGTAGGCCGCGTTGGAGTCACTCTGACCTAGAGATGTTGTGGGTTGTAAATAAGCCAGCGACATAGAAGAGTAGGACTCTGGGTCCAATCTCTCGTTGTCGTGGTTCGTGTGGAAGCGCCTACAAATCACACGATCACAACATTCTGCGATCAGAGCAAGAGGTGCTTGGAGGGGTCAGATGAAGCTTTAATGCTTTGAATCTCTAAGTTCCTGTAGAGGTGGAGGAGCCTATTCTAAGGACAAGAGCAACATGACGATAGGTTGTAGTGGAGCTACTCGACCTGGAGAGGTCCCTTGTGGCGGCAGTTCATGATCTGTGTACAGAGTGTGCTCATGCAGAGACTTGAGTGGAAGAAACATATGGAAGCACCGTCCGTAGTGGATTCTTTACCGGAGTGAAGGCCTTTTGGCGGTGCTCATGTGCGTGGGTGCAATGCTGAGGTCGCCAGCGTATGAGAAGAAAGGAGCGTCGGACCAGAAATAGTAAACCAACAGATTCCCGATCAGACCAACCCTAAACCGAGTTCAGAACCACCCGACTCATAGAAAACCACCAGTAAAGGATCCACGCCCCACATGAGACATGTGGCGGCTTGTCATCGGCCGAAAAAAAGATAATTATCTAAAAGGTGCCCAGATCTTGTATAATTCACAATAATTAGTATGATTATCAAAAAAATACAAATAATATACTGAAATTCTCAAAAATATGAGTAGAATAAATGGAACCATCATATCAGTGTTTTGATGCACTAATGTCAGGAATGTCATGTAAATTGTATAATGCTCATATCATGTGTTATAAATAGCAAATGATGGCCTAAAATTATGAGAATATGTCAGTAAATCTATAATCATGTTTAGAATTCATCTGATTTCAATAATTACAATGTTGATGCATGAAATCATGTAATTTGCTCCATATGGCTAATTAGGGATAATAACCCTAAATAAAATGAAATAAATACATACATGCTCAAAAATTGATGGAATTTATGGAACACCCTCATATTTGTAACTGGAAGTTAATAAGAAACTTTGATATTAGTTAGATGCATGGAATTTATGCTACATGAATATGATCCTTAATACATGTTTTGTAACCCTAATTTGACTAATGAATATAACCTAGGATTAATATGTGCACAAACACTATGGAATCTAATGTTTAGATGATGAACCATAATCTGTAACATAATTGGAAAATAACATCAATAAGATTATTGTAAGACAAGAATGCAAGTAAAATGAGAATATCATAATGACTATGCTAAACCCTAATGGAGATAACTAGGGTTAAGATGATGAGAACCTGATGGTGATATGTGATCTTGTCTTAATTAGGGTTTGAAAAAGGATATAGTTGACATCAAGAATATGTGGTTTAGATTATCTCTTGATCAAGGTACACCATTACCTCTTAGTTGGCTTATTATACAATATGCTTGTGGTATATGTGTAGTAAAATACTTAGCATATGATATTGGATGAAATGATTGTTCTTGTATGATATCTTTCTTGATTTTCCATACTTATGGATATGAACACATGAACCATAATATATTCATTCCATTATATGAAAGCACTAAACTCTTTGGTAGTATAGTGCTTGGAAGTGACTTAACTCTTTGGTAGTCGGTCACATTGTACATATGATCAAACTCTTTGGTAGGAGATTATAAAGGCCTTAATCTTGAGCTCCTTGACAGTCAAGAGAATGCATCAAAACCTTCGGCAGTAAATGCATGGACATATTATGAAAAATGAGCTTAAAATATGTGTTCTCTTTTGTTAATGAACATCTTTGTGCAAGTATATGTTTTTTCTTATATTTGTTGATTGCTTCCGAGTATTAGTTTTATCTTATTGCCAAGCTTAGTACTAAGAGGTATATAAAAAGACACATAAGCATACTCCATACAATATTTTTGAATATTGTGCTGACGTGTACCACATGTAATCTTTGTTTCGGTATGTGGAAATATGATCTTGAAGAACCAAGATAGTTGAGAGTTGCATGGTGATCTGATGTACAGGTGGACATGTTGTCTTAAGGTCATGTTGTTTAGTGGTAGTACATGTATATGTAAAAGTTTGTTGTTCAATGTGTAATATCAAATGGTATAAGAATTCATTATGTAATTATATGTTGAATGGTGAACATGTGTGGTATGGTTTTATTATTATTCATGTGCATATGCTATTGTTGTTTCCTTCTGGCTTCCTCTAATTTTCTTCTTCTTAGCCTAGTGTGGGGTGGTTAAATTAGGATTCTCACTTATGTGAGGGTTTCAATTTGTACATCACACATCAGATTAAGTTTTAGAAAATCCGGGGATGTCACATGTAGTACATGTATATGTAAAAGTTTGTTGTTCAATATGTAATATCAAATGTTGTAACAATTCATTATGTAATTATATGTTGAATGGTGAACATACATGTGTTGTATGGTTTTATTATTTTTCATGTGCATGTGATACTATTGTTTCCTTCTGACTTCCTTTGATTTTCTTCTTCTTATCCTAGTGTGGGATGTTTAAATTGGGATTCCCACTAAGGTGAGGGTTTCAATTTGGACGTCACACATCAGATTAAGTTTTAGAAAATTTGGGGACATCACACAACCTCATCTAGTCAAGGGAATTGCAAAACCCTAAGTTATAGGTTGCAGTCCCTAACCTTAACCCTAAACCTTTATCCCGGGGATGAGCAAAGCAGGATAAAAATAATAACCCCACTATAATAAACATGAAGCAGTGGATAGAGAAAAGAGAGAAAACCCATGAGTTGGAATACCCTATCATACCCACACATGCAAGTAAGTAGATTAAGGCATGCATGATACATGAGACAAGATTGTATTTAAATATGAAACATGGGTGATAAGTGGTTGCATAACGGAAAAATATGGAAACCCTTAGTGAAAAATCTAGGATTGATGTCCCAACCCAGTGTGGGTTGACCCTAGAGAGGGAAAATATATATGAGAGAGATAACACCCTAAACCAGAGGGTTAGTTTGTGACCAAAAAGTATAAACTCTTTTAGGTAGGAACCCTAACAGGAAGTGTGTCCCCATACAGATGTAAGTAGGAGGTAGACATGCATCTACATGAAAGAAAGTGACGTCAAGGATGGAAAAGGGATTAGTTATAAGCCAAAGGGTTTATGCCTATTTGAATATGAGATAAGCATACTAGATGGAATGTATGAGGAGTTTAGTATCACATAATGAGATAATTTATTTTATGGTGACCTTAGTCGGATTGAGAGTTTGACATAGGATTAGAAGATGCAAGTATATGTTCTTATTCTAAATCAAGTAAATATAGGACGTGAATCGATAAGATCTTAGAACTCTTCTATAAAAGAGGGCCCCTAGTGTTAGGACCAGTTATGGATAGCTCTAGGAAAGAGTGAGACCCAGAGGGAGTCAGGAACCTAGATTCCAAGACATGAGGAATTATGAGAAATATTTGTATGATATGTCCTAAACTAGACTTCCCTAAGTGGATGAGTTGACTTGCTACATGCATGATCCCTAGAGTCTTGTTGTACCTTGGATGTACTTGGAAGGACCAAACCCTAGAGATGAAGAAAGAGGTTGCTTGCGTATAGGTGTATATGATATGAGTACCTATAATCTAGGTGAGGGAGATGGAGTCCCAAGATCGTAGAGATATAAGGAAGGGTAATATGTCAAAGCCTCGTACTTGGGTTGGTAGTCCTTGTGTAGGACCCTAAGGGATGTTTATATGAAAGAGAGAGAGTTGGATAAGAATATTTTGTGAGTAGAAAACTAAGGAGAGAAATCCATATCATGTTTTGAGTGGCTAGGTCATGTAGCATGTATGACCAATGCTAAAGAGGTAAACCTAAAATCCCTGGATCAAAGAGAGAAAGTTGTGGTATCTAGTGCATATAATGTGCATAGAGTTGAGTGGACTCATCAAGTTTGACTCAGACACCTCTCTCAAGCTTTGGGTTAAGGGAAACCCCACTAGGATTTTTATATCTTCTGATGAGACTCTCATACAAGTTAGTTTAACACCACCATACTATCAAATATCCAACCTCATGAGGAGTTTCCTAGTGGTGCTGATATTTATTGGTATTGATCCAATTCTTGAATGGTAACTCACATGGTATAATAATATAGCCCCTAGGTAGAAAATGCATGGATGGAATAATAGGAAGATGCTTAAAGGACATGTCCTCTTTTAATGAAATAAACATTGGATTCAATTATGTTTTGTGATCCTCGGTATTGTTAAGTATTAGTTTGATCTTGTCCTGGGATAGGACCCTTCCTAAAAGAATGAGTTCACAAATTGAGGTAACATTAAATGTCACTTAAAAAATTGACAGATTAAGTGCATGAAGTGCAAAAGTGCATACATCAGGTATGATTCCTTGCACCTATCTATGTCATATCTAGGGGACATGAGGAGATGTCACCATGGAAGTGATCAATAGAATGGGACCAGACCCAAAGAAAAGGTCACCATGAATACAATAAAGGAAATTGGGTCAACCCTAAGAGATGAAAGAAATTTGGGTGAGAGAATCATGAAAGGCACAATGTGCTTGGATATTATTGGAGGAACCACAAGCAAAATGTGTGATGAAATAAAATAAAGTTATGACATCCCAATAGAACCCTAAGTCAATCCAAAGGTCAAGTAGGGATGGGACCGATGGGAATAGGAGTTGATTGTTCCCTGAATGCACCAGACCATATGGCCTGGGAGGTAACAACTATGTTTTCCCAAGGACCATGAGTGAGGAGATTGGCCACATTCATTTAGTTCATGGGGCCCAAGGGATAAATGTAAGAGAAACTCCCTAGATGCATAAGGGTGAGATCACCCCAAAAGTACCGACCCCCTAGAAACCTTGAGAGAATGACTAAGGATCATAAACAAAAGTTATGCTAAGACTCAAAGGTGATGACGAAATTTTTCCTATAGGTTTGCATGGAATTAAGGGAATGGTGGTATTCTGATTCAACTTAAATATGAAATTAAGATGTTAATATGTGATGCACCGCCTCTACTCTTGGAATGGGATGAGATTTGTATTTGGACTAAAGAAAAATTCTTATTTCATCTCGTTATGAGTGTGAGAGATTAGGCACACACATGCCATATTATAAATGGAGATGATGTGAGAAATGAATACATAAGTTGAAATCATTTTAGTATAACTAAGAATTTGAGGAATTACCACACCCTTAGGAGAGAATATGGAATTAATGGTTTGAAATTTTCAAGAGGACAACGTAATCACCAAATTAAAATTTCAAATGAGGATATAATTATAAAGTGGAATTTGAAATATATATGTGTAATACTAAATCTAGTTGTCAAAATATTGGATGCAAGAGTTGAGGTACTAACCAAAAGTAAACTAAGCTTGACTTGTTGACCGAGTTTTGTGATAGGTTGTCTAGATGATCTAAAGTTAGTCGAGATGTAGGGTTTGATGGAGAAGCCTTAGACATATCCCTTGATGGTTGTGAATGGTAGAATCCAATATGAAAGTCATATTTGAAGTTCATAAGGATTCCCCCCTTAAAGACTCAATCATGAAAGTATAAAGTATGCCCTGGCACCACGAAGATGTTTAAATACTTATAAATCTATTTCTAGAAACCTATAATGAAGAAGGACATATTATCATACGTATCTAGTTGCCTCACATGCCAAATGGAGAAAGCTAAACACCAATGACCTGGTGGGTTACTACAATTAATTGAAATTCCTGAGTGGAGATGGGACCAGATTATTATGGACTTTATGGTGGGTAACACCAAGACAAAGAAAGGTCATGATGCAATATGGATTGTAGTGGACCGCCTAACCAAGTCAGCACATTTCCTTAAAGATTACTACCAAGGTGTTAGACCTAGTTGAACTATATGTTAGAGATATAGTTCATCTGCATGGTGTCTCGAGTTCATTATTCCCAATCATAACCCTAACTTCACTTCAAAGTTATGGATGCAAGTACATGAGGAACTTAGTACGAGGTTGAAATTTGGCACAACCTATCCCCATATTGTTGGACAGTCAGAAAGGATGATTTAGACTTTATAAGATCTATTGAGAGGATGTGTTCTTTATTGGGGAGGATCATGGAAGCAATACTTGCCCTTAGATGATTTTTCCTATAATAATATCCACCAAGACACTATCAGGATGCCTCCATATGAAGTTCTTTATGGTAAGTCATGTTGGTCACTGCTTTACTAGGGATGATGTTGGTGAGAGGACCTTGTTGATATTAGAGGAACTACAATTATATGATAACAAGGTCGCTTTGATCGAGCAGGGGCTGCAAAGAGCCTAGGATCGATAGAAGTTGTATGTTGATGCAAAGTGGCTAGATTTGCACTTCATTATGGGTGAACATGTATTTATAAAAATTTGACCCCTCCGAGCTATAGCTAAGAATAGAGTTAAGTTGAGCCCCCGATACATGGATCCATTTGAGATTATAGAATAGGTGAAGTTGCTTATCATCTAGACTTACATCCTCAATATAGAATGATGCATGATGTGTTCCATGTGTCCAATCTAAAGTGTTATGTAAAGGATCCTACTCATGTGTTGACCATTGAACTTATTGAACTCCAAGGGAGGTTGACATACCCTGAGTCACCTATGAGGGGATTTCATACCAAGGTGAAAGAGCTCAAGAATAAAAAGATAGAGATGGTAAAGGTTCTTTGGAAGCACCACAGAGAGGATGAAGCCACTTTTCAAGCAGACCAAATGTAACGACCAAATTACCATGGAGAGGTAGGAAGGATCAAGGTTTACCACCAATAATTATTAAAGGTTAAATGGTATCCACAATGAAAGGAGTTGTGTACAAACTCAAAGTGAGAAAAACATTCGACTTTATAAAATATAAGAAAATTGGGAGTTAAAAGGTATGTGGATAATGTTTCAACCCAAAATGCAAAATTTTGAGATAATGTGTGGGTACACCATATCTGCTCTTGGGATAAAATGAATTTTGTGTTTGGTCTGTAGTAAAGTGCTTATTTCATACCATTATGAGGAAAAGATTGGGTAGACGCATATTATGCTTAAAATTGATATATGAGAATGAATACATTAAGTTGAACTTAATGACATGACCTAGGGTTTGAGGTGTTATCTCATCCTTATGATGAAATAAATGAATAATAGGTTGGAAACCTAGGTGAAAAGGTAGTCACCAAGTGAAATTGAAATCACAAATGAACATGTAATCATGTAAATACTAAGGTATGTATATGTATCTTGAATTGGATGCAAGTACCAATCTTAGTTATAATGTGATGAATTTTCTTATTCACTAAGGTTGCTAACCTTAAGGTTTGAAGATTTAGATGAGCTATCTTTCACCTTAACCTTACTAGATTTTAATTTTGAGGGAGAAATTCCTTTTAATGAGGAGTGAATGTTATGTCCTAAATTTTGGTTGTATTGAATTACATAAAGATAAAGCATGAATGAATAAATAAATTCCAAAGGATAATAGTGAAATAATAATATTATTCAGTTTGCGGCATGAGTGCAACCCATGGCCCAAGATTGGCCCATGAGACTATTTACTTTGCAAATAGGTCCATGTGGAACAAATTAAAGAAATAAAAGGAGTTAGCACATAAATAAAAGATGATGGTTTTGTGAGATATTGGATAACCCATATATGAGGAAATTGCCTCATACCATCTTCGTGGATGACTCATCAAATTTTGAGGAAAATTTCCTATAAAAGGGAAATGATGTTATATCCTGGTTTTTCCCATGCTTTATATTTATTTGCAATTAATGTAATATTAAGGACACATTACAAAGGTGGTTATTTATTTGTCTTCAAATTGTGGTTTGAAAGTGCAAATACACCATATGAAATGGATTTTGTGTAGATCATTGTTTTCAATAAACCATAATAGGTTTTGGCAAAAGAAAGAGTGGAAAATCCAATAATAAAGAGATTTCAGAAGAAAAAAAGTCGACAATTGCTATGTTAAATATGGAATTGTGTAGAATACTCTAGAAAAGAGAGTTTTTGGTGCATAAATAAAGAATGGTGACTTTGTTAATTATTGGACAATTGAAATGAAAAATAATATGCAAGTTCCCAAAATAAAATAAGATGTGTGGTGTTTTAGATAGTTAAAAGAGTAATTATCTAACCATGTTTGGCAACACAATAGTTAAGGCATCAAACATGGATATTTTGATATGATTTTTGGTATGCTTGAAAAAGAAAAGAAGAGAATTATAGAAATTGGATGGAAAAGGACATTCCTTGAGATATTGGTAATTAATTAAGAAAAATGTTAAAAGAACAAGTTTTATATGTATAACAGACATCAATGTAATGGAGGAAGGTAATGGTTAGTTTCCATGAGATAAAGGTGATTGGTTTAAAGGATATATCAAAATAAGAAGAAAGAGAATAATCTCGAATTCATGACAAACTATCCCAAAAGAGCCATACATACTTTTCATAATGGTCTTTGTTATGTCAACCAAGTAATATGGATAGTTGATTTTGGAAAAATATTAATTATAAGAAATAATGGGAGTTTTGTTATGTCTCATGAGCATTATAGTAACCCTCTCCTTAATTAATCAACAAATTTAATACATGGTTAAGGAAAAGTAGGTGAGATATTATGATTTAGAAAAGGAAAACCATTCCCAAAGGGTATGGCCCTAGGAGGGGTTCCATGAGCAATGTATTAATATTAATGGTTATGTATGAAATACCTCCTTGTTGAAACACTTTCCTTCTTCACTATCTTTCTACTCTCCATTAGAGTTATACCTAGATCTATAAGAGGGTGTTGCCTCCACTTTGGATAGGGAGTTCCAAACCCCTTTGGATATAAGTGAAGCCACCAGAGACCTCTATAGCCTAAGCACTGCCTCTGTGTTCTGGTAAGGACCCGATTGCCATGGCAACCTGCGTCACCGTCACCTTACAGGCCTGATCTGGCTATTCTAAGGGGTAGGAGAAAGCATAGGCCTTCTCCCTTCAGGTTAATCACTGCCACCTACACCTAGAATTCTTTTGACTTCCAGGCTCACAGTGGCAACCCCACCCTCTCCCTACCCTCCATCGTCTACCTCTGGCTTCCAACTACTGCCTTAGGGTTGCGTTGGTAGGAGACACTACAAAAAATTTGTCTATTTTTAGGGGCTTTTGTGAAGGATCAAAATTGTGTGACAAAAAGGGACTATTTTTTAGGGACCCTCCCTCAATGCATGGATAAGGTCCCTCAACCGTGTTTCTAAAGTACCAATCCATTTTTTATGAACGATGCTCCCTCAAAAATAAGATAAACAATTTTTAACCCGTTACAATTACTATTGAGGGAACGATTCCACCATTTCCCTCTAACCTAACCCAATTTTTTACACTTTGCCGTGCTAATTGGGATTAAGGCTAATCAGCGTCCCGCCAGTTTGTCCCTGTTTCATCGCATTTTGGAGAGGGTCGCGGCTATTTCGTTCCTCTGCCCTGGCCATCGGAATTGTGTCCCCTTCCTCGCCCTAGCAGCCGACAGGTGCCCCCAACACCACTATGGTCGCCGCCAACTATATTGTGATAGACTCCCCCCCATCCCATGTAGAGTGTGAGTAGACAATGGCGGCTCCTCTGGGAGGAAGCCTCTCAGCCTTAGTCTGCCCTCCATTGTGGCATAGCACCGTCCACTAAAGTGTGGGAAGGAAGAGGACAATCATCTTCCTGACATTGAACCAGTCATGGAGAAGAGGACAACTGCACCTTCGCATATTCGTTGCTCTGAAGGTCAGTGGCTTTCAACACTTCTACTATTCAACATTGAACCCTGCATTGTTATCGTGCCTACCGTTGAACGTGGCTTTCCACGATCCCTGTTGGCTATTGGTGCTTGACGAAATGTGAATGACAAGGGCCATGATGTGTGGGCGGACCATGAAAAATCATCAGACCATGATGTGTTTGTGCTTGATGAAATGTGAATGGCAAGGTCGTCCTTGGCCTCCCCTGTAGTGCTTTAGCATGGGTATGCAGCTATTATTTCTTCTATAGTGTAGGATATGTGCCCCCTTGGGCACAAGACATAGTTCATCCTTGAATTTCTATCCCTGACCTATAGGGTTCTTAATTTATTGTGGTGTTTAACGATTCATCAATACATTTTCTCTGTCATATCAAGTTGTATATGATGCATGCACATTTCACCTGTCTCTGTAACCATTGTCATAAAGCCTCAATACCAAAGGAACCACTACCAATAAGGATCCGGATCTGAAGTAATAGGTATCAGTGGTATGGCTCAAATAAGCTCTTTGATGAACAATGAATTCAATAGATGTAATTGTTAGGATCCCCATCCACTACTTATTAGTTCGTAGGCATATTTAGGGATGTAACTCATGGAATTTTATTTCCTTTGCTAGAGAGTTAATCTCCACGATCCACATTCATCATCCCAAGTTGTAGGGAAGTTGTGTTCATAATTTTAGACATGTACTCTAATTGCTGGAATTAGAAAATTACTAGCCCAAGTTGCTGGATATAGTATTCTGAACTGTTTTAGTAGATGGTTGTAACTTTTCTCATTCCAGACACACCACTAGCAGCTGTATATCAGGGACATAGTATAGGTCAATATGATAGACTCCTTGAGAAAGTCCTAAGAGTTAGTGACATCCAAGTATTGTTTCTCTTATTTTTAGAAATATATTATCTACCTCAAAAGAAAATTTAATCAGTAGGAAAAAGATATCTATGATTTAGGATGTGTCTTGAGGTGGGTTTTGGAGGAGGCAAAACCTCATACTCCAATCAATTGCCTAATTCTACACCACATTGTATGACATCTATATATAATACCATGCATAATGAACCAATCTCAAAACTTTGATGCTTATTTGTAGATGTGACTATTGCCTTAAGAGGACTAATAATAATGTTGACATCTCCTATTTTCTCGGGTTTTATGTGAACCCTCCATATTTTATCTATTTATTTGTCATCCAGGACCTTGACCACATTCTCATCATCATGAATGGCATTCGTAAGACTATTTGCTGAGACTAGGAATGTACCAACCGAGTATGTCGCATCACTATCTATCACCAGGATAAATTTATATCTCATCTACTGTTTCCAATTTCATTGTGTAAGGTATATGCCTCCTATATTTTGTCTTGTGTCACTCATATAATTATGTCTTCTATTACAATTGGAGTATGAGGTTTCACCTCCTCCAAAACCCACCTCAAGCCACATCCTAAATCACAGGGTCTTAATGCAGGGACCAATGCAAGTTTCTACACTAGCATTATGCACTATAAATACCATAGAAAGAACCTACATTCAAGGCATAACTTCCTTAATAAAATAAGGAGATAAGTGTGCTTTATGGATATGATTTTATGGATTTTTCCTTCATTTGGTTCATCCAGGAGTGATTTGAACTCCTTTGGTTTCAATTTTCCCCTTTCCTAAAATCTTAACCTAAAATTTGGTTTCTCAATACTTTGAACTGTAGTGGAACCTGTTTGACCAATTAACAAAGCAGAGTTTGCAAAGGAGAAAGGGGTTAAGCTAGCCTATCTAGAATAGATAAGTAAAACTAAATAAGTGGTCATTACACATGCTTGTATGCATGTATTTGTTGGTATCTATGACTGGAGAGAAGATAAACTCATATTTCACATAGTTATAGGCATGTAAATATCTATAAACTTGTATAATAAATTTAACTTAAACACTAAAAGAGAACTGGTTTGGTTTGGCTTTTTGGGTTACCTAATATAAGTACTGAAACTGAACCTATTATTTAGTTTCTCCAAATGCCAGAAAATAGCCAGTACAAACAGATATTCTACTGCATAGAATTGGTGTGCTTTAAAATTTTATATAAGTTCTAGGTGTTTCTCCTGAGCTCCTTATCCAGATGCATGAATATCTTGCTAGTATTGAAACAAAAATCAAGGGACATAAATTTATAATTTGTTATGAAAATCTAACTCAATTGAGGTTTAGCTAATTTGTTTGGATCTGTGTTTTACTAGGCTCTTTAGGGATGTTCAGAATATGAGGTTTCACCTCCTCCAAAACCCACCTCAAGCCACATCCTAAATCACAAGGTCTAATTTAATGTGAGTTTCTACACTAGCATTATGCTCTATATTTACCATAGAAAGAACCTACATTCAAAGCATAACTTCCTTAATAAAATAAGGAGATATGTTTGCTTTGTGTCTATGATTTTATGGATTTTTCCTTCATTTGGTTCATCTAGGAGTGATTTAAACCCCTTTGGTTTCAATACCTCCTTTAAATCTATTATATGTATCCTTTACTATATCTAGTGGTATAGAAATAAGGTGATTTTTGAGGAATGCTTAGTCAATGTGAGTGTGCTATAGTCTATTATCCATAATGAGATAAAAGTTCTTCTTTACTAAACGAGCCATGTGTTCTTTTTTCTGGAATTGCTATTCTTGTGCTTATTTTCTATAGATGAAGAAGGGTTCCATCTGATGTTACTGGTTTATTGATGTAGTGGTGATCAAGATGGTTGTATGTGTTCTACAATGTTGGAGTTTCCATACTAAGTTAAAAGTGCTTCTTTTCTAAGGGAGTTTTGTCTCCCTTTTTTGGAGTTTCCTACTTGTCCTTATGTTCAGAAGATGAATTAGAGCTTCTATCTGGTGTTTTTAGTCTATTGATCCAGTGATGATCAAGATGGTTACTTGTAAACTGTTGTGCTGAAATGACCTTTCTTTTGAAGAGCAGTTTTAGAGGTGACATAGGATGTTTGTTTGTATATTCTTTTGTTGTTTCTTCTATATGATGGAATTTGTCTATTGATTTTTTTCCCTTCTTTTCTTCTTCTCTTTTCCCTCTGTGTAGTCTCCCCTCCTTCCCTTCTCTTCCTTGTAATTTTGAACTTTCTATTCCTTTGCTCGGGTGTGGTATTGGACCCACCCATATTATATCTAAATAATTGTACAAACTCAAATGTATGTATAATGTCCTACCATGTAATCGAAGACATACTTGATCAAATATTAGTCATACTAAATTGGATATTGCATTTAAGACCAGATACACATATAATTGTTGAGGCTCAAGCTTGGTTCAAAGCAATACACATGTGTGCATGTATGTTTAATTTTGCTACTCTACTCTAGTCTATATGAACAAGTGTTCTCATGACACCCATATATTGGTCAGAGCCAACTTGTAGGTAGATCATATAAACTAAAAGACCCCCTTTTTTAAGAGTATAGAGTTAGTCAACTAAGCTCTAGTTATATTAGATTTCTTCTTGTGATAGGTGGATAGCAAGAAAGTTGGGCAACTTGTCCAAGGTCCTCGATAATCCACTTTCTTTAGGAAGTACTTAGCTACAAGACTATTGAGATTGTTTCGAGATCTGTTTTGGTGTATTATCTTTTGAATATTACATCTTTCTCTGACATAGTGATGTCATCAACCAGCAACTTGTATTTAGAGGAACATACTTGAGGGTTTAAGATGAAGTTGACTGCATTACTTGAAACGAATATAAGGAATTCTTGTGTGGTAGGAAAAATGTTTATAGATTGTGTGATACCATTTAGTATGGCATAAGATTCTCCCCTCAAAGTATCTAAACCATTTAAGAGTATAGAGTTAGTCAGCTAATATCTAGTTATATTAGATTTCTTCTTGTGATAGGTGGATAGCAAGAAAGTTGGGCAACTGGTCCAAGGTCCTCGATAATCCACTTTCTTTAGGAAGTACTTAGCTAGAAGACTATTGAGATTGTTTCGAGATCTGTTTTGGTGTATTATCTTTTGAATGTTACATCTTTCTCTGACATAGTGATGTCATCAACCAGCAGCTTGTATTTAGAGGCACATACTTGAGGGTTTAAGATGAAGTTGACTGCATTACTTGAATCGAATATAAGGACTTCTTGTGTGGTAGGACAAATGTTTATAGATTGTGTGATATCATTTAGTATGGCATAAGGTTCTCCCCTCAAAGTATTTAACCCCACATGAATGATGTTACCATTACTAGTTTCCAGTATCCTCATGAATGATGGAGCTTGTTGTCATCAAGTTTGTTATCCAGATTGATAGCAACAACAACATTGATTTGTATTTACGGAAAAGGAGGTGCATACCTTTGGGCTACAACTGCATTGTCAATGGGGTGATTGACAAAGCGTGATGTATAGAGACTGCTTGCCATATTTTTTTAAAGCAGCCTACTTGAATTGGTAGATAATAGATGTCGTGAGTATTTTTATAAGTGGAGTTACCTATATAACATTCATTACTTGTACCCAAAGAGGGTACAACTTGGCGTTGAGATGCAATCTATGCCTAAGTGCTGAAGGAAGCCTGGAGCACATACTGTGGTCATGCGATTTTACATCAAAGATGTGGGAGAAAGCCAGACCCCTACTACCATGTTACCCTAGGGACATGGAGGATGTGCTGTAATTCAAGGATAACATATACAATATGCTCGTCTTGTCAATGTTATATCACATCTGGTTTTTTAGAAACCAGATCATTTTTTATAATGCTGAACCTACTGCTAATGTGGTCTGGAACAGAGCAATAAACGGTTACAAAAGCCTTGTATAGATAGGTCTTTTATTTCTTGGGAGTTTTTTCTTTACTCCCCCCCACTTGTACATATTTTAGTTTGGAAATATAGAGAGTGGCACGCTTACTGATCAAAAAAGAAAAAAATTATTTGATATAGATGTTGGCATTCATCGACATCTGGTTATCATGGAGATTATAAACCAAGAATCTAGAAATTCTATGTCCCAAATTCCAGTTTGAATGAATAAGATAGTTTATGTCTTGTAAGGGTTTTGGTATGGGTTTTCGAGGTTCGAGTGAATAATCATAGCCCTCATCCATCCGATTACCTATTCACACATTAGTATCGATTCCAGAGAGTATAATTTTCCTTAAATTTTGTATGATATGTGGGAGTATTAATTTTTGAAGTAGGTAGTATTTATATATTCATTGAGGTATCAAAGGATTCATATATGTAAATCATTTTCCATCAGTAGTATAGGTGATAAAGCATCTTCCCTTTTAGTCATGTATTCCTTTCATGTTTGGAAACTTAGCCGCCCAACATTTCCTTCTGATGTAAGATAAAACTGGAGGCCTCCAAGACATATGCCATTTTAGTTTAGGAACCCTGGGCTTCTAGAAATGCACCCACAGTGAGACAACCACTAGACCAAAAGCCTTGTTGCATGCATTCCTATTTTATTACAGAGCCTAATATGATGCCCAATCATTCTTTATTGAACAACTTTATTAGAGTAGATCACGCTTATCAAAGTGTTTCTATTGACCCTAAATGATTAACAAAGATACAGTACAATTCAAACTTTCCAGTAGTGTAACACTCCTTCATATCTTATATATACTTTTAGCATGATGGATCACAGTACAGATGTTCTTGGTATGATGAATCACAAGGAATATTTTATCTCCTACTGAACTCTAGTTTCTTTTTTCCAACATAAATCTTTTTCTTGATTTTATTACTTTTTATACCTCCTTTGTCTATAGGTTGACAAATAACTTAGAACATGAAACCCCTATTTGGCATCAGTCATGGAATTCCATAACAAAAGCTATGAAGATATAGTAGAAATAATAGTTTCGTTCAACCAAGAAAGAAACATTAGCTTCCAAGAGATTTGCTTGGCCTTCAACTTATTAATTAAAGGTGTGGACATAGCTTTCATCAAACTACAAATGAATAAGTGCAGGCCAAGATAGTCAATTGGTTGTTTAATATAAACTACTTACTAGACAACATAGATTTCCTGCTGATTAGCAAAGTAACTAAGAAAACTCTGCCTTTTTCTATGAATCAGTTAGAGGCCCAACAACTCACTTAAAAATGGGTTAGGAATGCTAAATTCCTTAACAAAAACTAGATGAAAAACTCCTAGTTAAAAGGATTTTGTAATAGATTACAATTCACATTTGAGCTATGTTGTTTTAATCATTGTAGTACCTGGAATCCCATCAGAAACATATATCAAGCTTATGTATACCCCCCACCCTATGAATTCTATTACTGGAAAAGAAGGAACAAATAGGTTGGCGATTCACCAAAACCTGAAAATAGGTAAAGACTACAGATTCATGTATTTGATGGTTCCAACAAATAGAATAGGGGACAGATATAAAATATGAAGAATAGATTTACTCTAAATCAGACCTATATCAACCATGCAATGACTGAAGGTGATCTAATTTGACCAAATCTAGACTCGATTCATTCTAGTTTAGTCTTTAAATTGCATAATTTGGGTCTAAAATGCCTTAGACGCCCACTTAATGCATTTAATAGGTTGGGCGCCTAGTTTGAGGTGCCTGGCCTAACGCCTAGGGCACCTAGGCATGCCTAGGCAGCGCCTAGGCATGCCTAGGCGGCGCCTAGGCGGGCACCTTGATAACTAAGGGTGGTGGCTAGGTAGCATGACTGTGGTGGAGGAGAACGGCCGTTCGGGTGAAGTATAAAATCACATGTTGGATGGGTGAAAATGAAGGCTACTAGCACAGTCGTGCTGATCAAGGAATATAAATACCTAGATAGACTGAAAGGAATATAATCAATATACTATTTGAATTGCATATATATATATATATATATATATATATATATATATATATTTCTTGTAATGTGTGCTTAACTTATTATATATTTTCCTTCATGTAGATGGATTGTATAATAGATCGGAGTTGGATGTATATTGGGAACAGAGTGCGAAGTTATGTATTCAAGGTAGGGTTACGAAAGTTCATTGAGTTTGCTCTTATCCATCAGAGACCAACTAGACAGGGGAAATTAATATGTCCTTGCAAGGTATGTTTGAACAGATACCTTAAAACAGAGGAGGAGGTATTCTCACATGTATTACAAAAAGGATTTGTGCATAGCTATGATGTTTGGACGTTTCATGGGGAGGTGATTGGTAGGAGCAATCCTGTTGTGGCACCAAACATGCCTAGCACTAACAATATGCATCAGATGCTGGGGGATTTGTTTGGTATGGGTGACACAACAAATGATCACTCTACTGAAGCTACAGAGGAACCTGCAAATGTAGATGCACAAAGATTTTACAAGTTACTAAAAGAGGTAGATCAACCACTCTATAGAGGTTGCACAAGTCATTCTAAGCTATCGTATTTGGTTGCCTTGCTATTTCTGAAGGAGGAATCTGGATGGTCCAACGATTCTTTCACAAAGTTGTTATAGTTGATTATTTAAGGATTTCTAGAAGAAAAATGTCTATTCCTGGAGACGTACTATGAAGAAAATGCAATCGTGAAGGATTTACGACTTGATCATTCTACAATAGATGTATGTACAAATAATTGCATGCTTTTTCGCAAAGATGCAGATTCAAAAGAAAATTGTGATACTTGTGGTGCTTCAAGATGGAATGAAAAGCAATACAAAACAAAGGGAAAGAAGGTAGCTGCTAAGTTCATGTATCACTTCCCTTTGATACCTTGGTTAGAGAGGCTCTATATGTCTTCATCTTGAAGCCACTTATTGAGGTCTCGTGGCTGACGTTGCTAGGAGGAAATGGAAACAATGGCCCTCTTTATGCCAGCACACATGCTTCCCTCGTTAGTCATCATCGTTCTACAAGGAAGCATCGTTGGAGAAACTTGGTGGCTCTCCTCCACTTGTGCTGCTTCCAGAGAGGTCTGACATGCTGGGAGATCGACATGGTTGCGCCAAGGCACTCAGCTCTTCTCCAGACTCTCCCAACTCAGGGGTTGAAGTAGGGGATCTGGCGGTAGGGTTTTCGGGATGTGGTTGGGTTGCATCGAAAGGTTGAGGGTGACTGAAGGCTAAAAGGCCATTCAAACCCTACATGTGTGCACATCCTTTCACTAAAGAAAGGGGTAAATAGGTCATTCGATCTTTCTTAAAGCACCTACTAACATAGCATGCATGCTGACATGGCCACAGGCTACTAGAAAATCCAGATCTGCATGGAAAAGGTTGGAGATCCACATATGATGACATGCCAATTCTCCATTGGCCCCAAGGTAATTTCCTTAAAAATAATGTAAGAAGTGATTGTAACTCCAACGAAAATATGTTATATATTAAAGTTGCTTAGAAAAACTAGAGGAATCTAAATAAGATTATTGGAAACCCCTAGTTATGTGTCAAATTCCAAAAGTAGTGCACAGATGGATTTAGGTGGTGATTAATGTATTTAACCCTAAGTTTGTGTAATAAGGTGTTCGAATATGTTAAAAATGATTTCTTTGACATAATAATTGGTAATATTGAAAACAATCAAGGTGATCATGACCATTATGATGATAGTTAGAATTTCTAATGTGAATTATAACACATGTGATGATTTAGAGATTAAAGATCATAACTTGATGTCTCATTAAGGAACATAATTGAATCTAGTAATATAGCATGGTGGAATTGATGATCATGGTTACACCTAATATGAATTAGTGTTCTTGAGTCATTAAAATAATGACCATGGGAAGTGGAGTATCATACATGGCCCTAATGATAACTTGATATCAGGGAAACCCTGAACCCTATATTAGGGTCGAGTATAGTTTAATTTGATTAATGTGACAATGACTCTTTACGATTTACATACATGTAGATATAATATTAATGCCTAGATTCATCTTTGTTGATTAGATTGCTTGAAAGTAATTGAAGTGTATTCTACATGATAATCTACATGGCTCACCATCGAGGTATATGGTTACACCTAAGGCTAGCCACATTAGTTTTCTGGCATTTTTTGAGGTATTCTCGAAGATTGAATAGTTAAAATGTTGGTTTTTATTTTATTTTTCAATTATAATACCATTATGAGTATCACATAAAGAAATATTATGTGAGAAAATGCCAGTTTATATTTACAAGTATTTGATGGAATATATGTTGTTAGTTTACTTGCACATCTTTGCACCCTACGTACACAGTATAACTTGTTATACTGATTCCTGCTTTTGGTTTCACGACATTTTTAGGTACATGCTTAACTATGATGATATAAAGATATGATGGATAGATCAAATTACATGAAGACATTAATCTAAGTCAGGAGGATTATCTAGACACTTCTTCTCATATATTGTAATTCTCATGGTGAAAGTTCATGTAAGAATTTTGTAAACAATAATTGTGAATTAATGAAATTATTTTGTGTTAATTGTTATTTGCTTAAAGTCTCGATCCTTGGGAAAACTTTGGGTAATAACTTTCATCTTTATGGCCTTCCTTAATTGGGGGTTTCTGAAAGGTGAGATCGTTATAGAAATGGATTGAGAAGTGAAACTAGGATCAGTTTATGGTCCTAATCCAAGACCTTCTTGGGGCGGACCTACACTGGCAAGTGACTTACTCGGCATGGAGGAACTCCTTACTCTCTTAGGTTTTTGGGTAGACCTCCCTTTTCAGGGAGAGATTCAAATTATGAGTGGCATGTAGAGAGATTCAGATTCTAAGTGGCACTTACTCTTTTTAGCATTAGTCTTGGCAAGACTATTTGGATGGGATATTTTTTATCTTTCAGTAAAAAGATTGTTTGAATTTTTAATCTTTTCAAAGATTGTTGATTTGGAGATTGTTAATCTATTGAGAAAAGATTCTGTAGATTTGAGATTGTTAATATTTGAGAAAAGATTATTTGAATTTAAAATCTTTTGAAATATTGTTTGGATTTATGATTGTTTATCTTTTAGAAAAAAGGTTATAAGTGTTTTATTTTTTGAAAGATTATTTGAATTTTCTACCTTCTAAAAGATTTTTGGAATTTGAGATTGTTAATTTATTTAGAAAAGATAGTTTGAATTTTTTAATATTTTGAAAGATATGTCTGAATTTGAGATTGGTAATTTTTTGAGAAAAGATTGTTTGCATTTTTAATCTTTTGAACGTTTGTTGGAATTTGAGATTGTAAGTTTTTTCAGAAAAGATTGTTTGAGTTTTTAGACTATTAATCTTTTGAGAAAAAATTGTTTGAATTTTTAATCATTTGGAATATTGTTGGAATTTGGGATTGTAAACTTTTGAGAAAAGATTGATTGAGTTTTGAGATTGTTAATCTTTTGAGAAAACATTGTTTGAATTTTTAATATTTTGAAATATTGTTTGAATTTATGTTTATTAATATTTTGAAAAAAGATTGTTAGAATCTTCACAAGAAGGGGTTAGCAACCATCCCAGATATTTTTCATTAGTATAAGCATAGGAAGTGAAAGACTCCTTCGTTAGCCCATAAGTTTAGATTTATCATCACTTCCTCACTCAATTGTGACATGCATAGTAAGGGTGGGTCCTTATCTTCACTTTGGATAGATGGCACTCATTGAGGGGTAACTAGGGATGAGAAGATAAGGGAACTACTCCCAAAAAATATCATGACTACATAAGCCATAATCAGTCGTGAGTCCTAGGAGGGTGGGATCCATTCAAGGCCTTTGGACGTCCAGCTTAGTGTTGCACTGATACCTTTACAGACATCCTACATCACTTCCAAGGACCTAAGGTTGGCACTCATTCCATGACACATGGGTTTGTAGGTTTGCTAAGTGTGTATCATGGGTTTTAGCATTTTCTAAAGTAAGCCCAAAAATTACAGAATTTTGTGACATTCAACTAAAGAAACACCATTAATATGTTTTAAAATAAATCAAAATTCTTTTCTAACTTACTACTGTTCACCCTATATTTTTGTTTGAGTTTTTTTTATTTTTTTTATATATTTTAAAAAATGAGTGAAGCTAATATCAAACCCTAACTGAGAAGCATGGAAGTAATCCTAAATCAATAGGGGGAAGAGACCCAAAAATAAAAGAAAATGAAATTAGGACTTTTAAAGAAGTATAGAGATAGAGATGGGGAGTAGGGTCGATGGATCACATTGATCCACAAGCTAAAGGATGACAGATCAGTGCGATGCACCACCCTAATCCTAGACTAAAGCAGGAAAAAATGAAAGAGAGTAAAATTAAAAATAGAGAAACAAATCAGTCCAGAAGATACTCAGTCTTTGTAAAACAATATAGGAAGTTTTTTTCACACCATCTTGGGTACCCCCAGCTAAAATGCTAGTTGGTCACACCTTGTATGAAAAAGAGATAAATAAGAATAGATATCCTAGAATAAATTCCACCCTTTTTTTTTATTGAAACATCGGATAGAAAAAAGAAAGGATGTTTAGAGTTGCCTCCAAATTTTGTATGAAAAAACTACAAAAATAAAGAGTTGAATCAATGGTGTCAATCTGAGTGATTATCCATGCCAGATTAAAAAATATATAGAAAATAAAGATTAAATTAAAAAAATTGGCACTCTAGTTATAAGTGGGAAAGGATTAGCATCACTGGATAGCCCAGTATCATGACACTATCTTTTTGCATAAGAAAAGAGCAATTCAGGACAGTTGCATTAAAGAAAGGAACTTAAAAAAAATATTGGTGGGATGGATTTTAGGGATGGAGATAGCATGGCCTTCCTATCGTAGCACTAAACATCCTAATTTTTTAGGTGGATTGTGATCCTAATTACCTCAGGACCTCCCACAGTAGAGATCTCTCATTGGTAATTTGGACAATGTGTAGGATTTTAGAGGGTGACTAGCATATCTATGCTAGGTAGGCAAGATATGATTTTTCAGATATAGTAATAGCAATAGTTATAATAGGTCAATGGTAGTTATAGAAAACTAAATAGATAAGATGCAGTGATAGAAAAGATTACATGCAGAAGTTGTAGATAAGTTATGATAATTAACAAATATTGTAGTCAAGAGAAGCACCTAGAGAAGTTTACCGAACGACACAAGTTAAAAGAGCACAAGGCATCAAAAGAAGGATCCTCTGGTCATGAAAAAGTAAAAGGGGAGGTAGTCGATCCTCTAGATGTAGGAGATTTGATAGGAGCCCAGAATATAATGTGTTTAAAGGGGTATTTGTAGTATGTGTTTAGCATTTTGGGGTTTTGAACAAAACTTTCTGGAGAGGAGGCAGATCGCCACAATGCACCATACAGGATGGGAGTTCCAATTGAGGAAATCATACTTGTGGTACGTGGTAAGAGACTTAGATCTGTTGGGTCTCTCGAGTGATTAAAAAATGACATTCAGATTTCCCAATAATTTCAAGGATATTTTGCCAAAAATTGGGCAAACATTGCGTGGAAAGATAACACATGATTATCTCTTGGAGTTTTTTACAAAATAGTTGAAAAAAGAAAATATTTTATTGATATAATTCAACGGGGCAACTTATTAGAAGATAGAATATATAAAGCAAAATTTGAGCACAAAATTCACTTTTTGCCTAAGAAGAAAGTTTCTTTATAGCTAGCCTCAAACATGGTGAAAATAGTGCAAGTGGGTGGATTAAATATGCAAAAAATATGGAAAAAAGTAATAAAATTATGTTGGGGAAATCAAGTGGAATATGGAATGGATTCCATAATTAGCTAGAAATATTGTATTGCTCATGAACTTCTGCGGAGTGAACAAAAATGGGGTGTCAATAGGTGGGATGAGGATGATCCTAAGATTTGTGATACATCTGGGGATGAAAATCTTTTACCCAATCCCACGACATCGCAACACTAGATGTCTAGGAATGCGAGAGGATGATTATGAAGATTGACACACAGAGGCTAATGATCATACTTCATGGTGGAGTTCTTCCTCACAGTGATCATCACCACAAAAGAAATTATTAGGTGCTCTCAAGGTCATGCCAAAAGCTTTCTCTCCTCTTTTCTCTTCACACATTGTACCTCTGTTCATTCAGGAAAGAACAAGATGAGAGTCACACCTAATTATAAGAAATGATTCAAGGCTATGGAGACTTTCTAGGTGAAATGTATGAGATAGGCATGCCTAGACACCCTTCAAAAAGTTGATGATTCTTACTACATTTGAGCGGATTTTGTGCAATTCCTACCTTTCCATTTTCCCCTTCAGAGTATGCCCTATCTACAAGGGGATAACCATTGAGTTTGGCATCACCTTAAGCAAGCACTACAAAAATCTAATACGAGTATAATTGTTCCTTTAGGCTATTTAGTGATGAGCATAGATCACATGAAACTAACCTCACTGCTATTTTTATGGATGTCGATAAAGATTGGTTCAACAAGTGTGACAATGACAACCACAACCACTTCAGTTAGAGGTTTAGTTTTGGGAAATTTTGAACAAAGCACACTACTCTTCTTCATTACTTCCACAATGGAGAAAAGGCCTCCTACATGCACAACCCTGTGATGTTGTACCTACACCGCATTCTCTCTTGTACCACTAGAGTGACACCCAATAAGTATTTACTTACATTGATATCTACTATATATGGAGAATGTTGAATATCAAGCCAATCAAATAGGCAACACAATGATATAGAACCAATTATTGTTGTTAATGTGCAACACCAGCTTGCAGTTTACACAGAGTGGGTTGATCACTACCACTGTTGCTTACCTAGGAAACACACACATCCTATATGACATAGAGACACAGAGTGCAACACATTTTCTAGAAATCAAGTATCTATATGATTAGCATCATCTCTACATACCTAGAAAACTAGGCATCCCTTCCACCTACTCAATATCACAACAAGCAATGATTTTGTGATGATGTAGCATACAATGGCCCTTTCAACTTCCAAACTTTAGCAAAAATTGGGGCACATTGAAACCTCATAAACTCGCATGGAATAGGAACAACAATGCCAAGGTTATCAATTCATCCATATGTCTCTGATTTAGTAGATTCATGAGCAATGGAAATTCAAACAAGGTGATTATGGATACATACAAACATGTTTCAATAACTATAGAGACACTAAGACTTACCTACTTCCATTTCTTAAATTGGGGCAATAGTATGTTGAGTCACCTCCACAACCCAACATTGCACAACCATCATGGCATGAGAATTTTCCTTCTCATTTTAGGGAGGTTTTATTTCACTCACGGATCTACTATCAACACCCCCCTTTGCAACAGACATAGGATCTACCTTCACTAGGTCAATATGGTCGATGGTGGCCTTTCTAGTCAGCTTTATCCCCTGCATTCTCAAGTTAGTGTTTGCTTGGGGATGAGAAAATTCTCAATATTGGAGTGAATGGTGGGTTGTTTGTACCTTTTCCACCCGTGTTATCTTCATTTCTTCTAATGTTGATTTCAATATATTTTTAAATGTGATTAGAACTACATGTACTCAACCATTATCCCGTCAGCATAGTTTAACTTACATGTTTGCACTCCACTCATTACATTCCTTTCATTATTAACCCACTTGAATGTATCAAATTTCTCACATAATCTTAGTTTTTAGATGTTTTCTTTATTAGAACTCATTATGTTACAAAGAACCTCAATCTTATTTTACCTAGAATGATGGCAAGTCGTATGGTGTTTATCAAAATCAAATACAACTTGTCGTTTATTGACTTTTGTTACTATCTTTGGAAATTTCCTTTATTTATAATATTCTAGGGTGTCATTGAATTGATTCGGTGATTGTCCCAATGCACCGAAATATAATTGAATGAGATGCACCAGTTCAAGCCTCTTTAAAAAAATTCCATGATCTCTTACCCTCCCCCCTCATTCGCCAAAAAAAATAAAAAGACAAAATTATTGATAAACACTAAGTTTAGGGTGGAACAATCTCCCTATCTCTCTCTACTTCTTACATACCCCTCACATTTAATAGGACTACCACCAAATAAGAAAATATGCCAAAGTGCACATAATGAAAAAATGGGCAATATATGTATTGCACCAATAAAATGCAATCTTGAGTTTAATAGAGGAGAGATTCATAAGATTTATTTTTTTTCCCATAATTCACTCCTATTTTTACCCAGGTGCACTTCACATACCCCAAATACATTTCTCATCTAATGTTAATGTTGTGGAATTTCATAGGATTATGCACGATCATGGGAACTTTAAGAATTTCATATCTTGCTTTCATTTTGGATTTTTGACACAGATGCATGTTTTGTTTTGTGAAATTGGGAATGAGGCTAGTGGAAGTTACATTTTGTGATACCAGGAAATCAGGTTTTTTGGTCATTTCTTTGGTAGAGGTAAAGATGATATTGAGAGAGAAAAGATTACTGGATGGTAGTATTATTTGTCCAATGATTTTGATTTTGTGTTACTTTACGACAAGAAATGTTTAACTTCGGGGTTATTTGACGAATGCATATTGATCTCATTTTAGTTTTACATTGCAGAGTAGATTCATTCTCTTATACAAGTTTGATTCGCCAATTTATGAAAGATTATATCAATATCTTTTACTCCTACATTTAGGTTTCTGATATGAAATTCTCTCTCTTATTATAGGAATAGATACCAAGGCTAATCCAAGTCATCCTCATGATGCTCCAGATGCATTTCCCCCATATTCGAGAAATTGGAAGTTATTGTAATTCAAATTGAAGAACATTAATATATTCAAATCCCCATTAGGGTGACGAAATTCACTAGTCTGTCAGCTGGGCTAGGGAAGAAAGAAGGAAGCATCACACAAAAACCGGTGAAACAAGTCAGCATCTGATGAATTATGGACACAAATCCAAAATGAATATTAGGAACACTAACCTCCCGACAATCACTTGACTCACTTGTGAGTCTCCTGATAGGCCACTAGGAGTTCTCCCCATAGAGAAGACTAGTTTCTCAGTTAAAGAATTGGTCGACCAGGTTCTTTTTCTTCACACATGCTTATTAGTAATTTGATCACCAAGTTCACTTTGTGGGTCAGCCTACAGGGATATGCCCTCACACAGACCTGGAGATTCAAAGAATGGTCTAGTTGGAGGACCCATTTCTACATTCTGTTGACTGGATTTTATTCTAGATAAAGGATGAGTGGCCAATCACCTGAATGGTCACCCAGTCGTCCGACCGACACAACCTTGAGAGACGTAAATCGAGTGTCATCGGTCCAATGATTGAGTGATTTTGTGGGCCCAATGACACTCTAATAAAAGAAATTTGTCCTAATAGACAAGGGAGTCAACCTCTAGATGTGGAACATGTATTTTCTAAGTGCAAAATGAAGAGGAAGAAACAAACAGTATCATCCTTTTGGAATCTCGTCAAACATTGTGATGCTTATGGTTTATATAGTTCACCAGAAACCATGGTTGCACCAATCATCATCTATAGTTCTTGGCTTATCATATCTCTCTTTGTTCTTATCTTTTCTCTTGTTCCATGACCTAGTATTTCCATCACTGGGGCATTGATATTACCCTGATTTCTTATACTTAGTGTTGCATGTTATTAATTTCTTTATGTAAGGATATTTGATTATTGTCATTCCTTTCTTACATTCCTTGTGGATTGATCACCTTATACGCATGTTTATATAACCTTAGACATAGAGAGCATAAAATCTTGAATTAAATTATTGAATGATAAATGTTGAACCATTGATGTGATCACAAAAGGGTGTTCTCAGGGACGATGGCCGGTTATATACGAGACCTTCAGCCCATGGGGAAACCTATCATGTGACTTTATACTCCAAAATGATACAAAATACTTTGTGTCAGATCTAAATAGATGTAGTAATGAGTATTGTAACATGTGGGATGAACTGCACATGATACAGTGGTGAAATTGACACTTCCCTAAAGCATTGTTATTTATTCAATAACATGCTTAATCCTTTCTCAATTTACTTGAAATTTATTTTGATACAATCAATCAGACAATTTCTGCACAAATTTATCTCAATCAAATCAAGTTTAATAATAATTTATAAAAAAATCCTCTCTCTAGGGTCTGATTGTAATGATATACTACAATAAATCACTTGGGTCTAGTGACTATTATACGTAGTTTAGGTAAAAATATGAGGACTTTTTCCTAGGTGAATTTTCCAATGTAATAGACCACACATCACTTTCACTAGAGGCAAGGGTCATGTCTTTTGATCATACTACACTCTGGTTCCTAGGTCTAACTCCATAGTCTTATGGCATCTTATTATTTCTCATCTAATTGTGAACCATAATGGGATATTATCTTGTAAACTTAGTCATGAGGCTTAATCATTTCAGCATACTCTTAAATGCAATACTTCACTCAAAATATTAAAATATAAGACAAAATAAACCATGCATATATGCATGATAGTGTGCATGTAAATGTACTAAAACATGATTAATATTGAATGGTCATGGTCATGTACCACTTATCTCCATGGTAACAACCTAATACTGTCCCTTGAAACCTCAATCCCAAAACTTGTTTCCAAAAAGGATCATGAACACGTCATGAACATACATTAAACCCAAAATCTTACCTCCTAGGTCTATTTAGAATTTCCTATCCCATCCTAGGTGTGTAAGGGTCACATATCAACATAACCTGAATTCATGACATCTACTAATATCTAATATTATAACATGATATGAATTTTTCTTATTATTATATTTGTCACATTTACTTTCCATCACAATATTTTCTAGAATCAAATATATATTTCTATCTTTAAATTAGTTTTCTAGCATAAAATTAAAGAATATGGCATTATCATTTAAATTTACTCTCATTAGATATATTCTATATCATTATATAAGTAAAGGTACAATTTATGTGAAGTAGTTTTTAACATGCCATTGTAATACCATTATTCATCTAATAAATACAAGGTATACTTCTTCTATTATATCAGATGATAGAAGCATATCGACCATAACCTATAATTTCATTTATGTGGATAATTTTTCTAATTCTGATATATATATATATATATATATATATATATATATATATATATATAGAGAGAGAGAGAGAGAGAGCGAGAGAGAGAGAGAGAGTCAGGCTAGAATACACTCGAGTGTATCCGGAGCGGAATACACTCAAGTAGTTTTTCATGATGCAATATTTGTTTTGAAAATCTAATCCATTGATCTTATTAAACATCTCGTGAACAACTCATACGCAAAATTTGAGCCCATTTGGATATGTATAGCTCATGTTATGAAGACCGCAAAAATTATGCATTTCAAATTAGTTTCGCGCGTCGATTTTGTTGCCCTTTGATGAGTGACTTACACTCATCCAAATGGGCTCAAAATTTGTATGTAGCCTAGTTATAGTATGATGGTGAAGATCAACGGTTTACATTTTGTAAAAAATAGTCTTGATATGCAAACACACTTGAGTGTATTCGTGCGATCCGTACACTCGAGTGTATTCTAGCCTGACTCTATATATATATATGGTTTATATTGTTTTGAATTATATCCCATTTGTGATTATTTGTGAAAGTTTGGGTTATTTTTGAATTTATTAAAAACCCAAATTTCCTGCTATAGGGGCATTAATCAAATATTGATTTAATTGCTCCTGTAAGTCCAGATGGTTTTTTGGATGGGGGGTTGCTCCTTCAACACTTAGGTGGGTCACCTGGGAAATGTAGAAATCTACAATCCACAAATCCGCTTGCCACCCCTTGACCTTTCCCCTCTAGGCCATGACCACAAGCCTTGTTCATCAGCAAAAAACAATGCACTCCATCATTGAGTTCAACATTTTTGGTAGAATACCTTGAGAGACAATCATATGATGATTATAATGGCAAACTTTGTAGTTGGTTTTAATATTAATAATGGCAATTCCAATTATAATGTTTTCTTTAGTATGAGATAATGAAAAATATAATATTGTTCTAAGAATGAATGGTTCAATTACATGTGGTATTGAGTTGAGTACCTAAACATGGGATCTTCTGTATGCTAAGAGTATCCTCTCTTGTCTTGGTCCCTACTTAGATTTTATCATGTAAATTTGAACCAAAAATGCATTAATATTGTTTGGTGTATTGACTGGTCACTAGGTGTCATTAGTCATGATATTAGATATCAAGTCAAAGACATAGGTACTTGTGATAAACAAGTGTACTAGATAGACCCACCTTGAGTATAATATATGGAAGTTGTAAATGGAAGTCAAAATCATAATTCAATCTCCACTAGTGATTGTGGTCCTTAGACATGAAGTCACTTCGATGACATGTTGTTCTTTATACTTAAATACTACTCAATGTGACCCTAAATAAGGGTTGTCGTACATGTACTATTTTGGTGCACTATGGAACATTTGGATTATTGTGGGTGATGTAGGTAGAACTTGTCCCACCTAATGAATTGATATCCCAACTACTTGATGAAAGATATTATGAAATGCATTTCCACACTCATGTGAGTGAACAATGTTTAGCTCATATGTATCTCAACTAGTCTACCTTTAGATAAAGAAAGAAAAATTCAATATTAAGATGACATTTCCATGCCCAAGACTAGATCTAGATATCGGAAAGAAAGGGATTATATGATCTTTGTCATACTATTTTCAATACTAGGTTGAAGATGTTCCCCAACTTCTCCAATTTCTTGGTTTCAATGAAGTATTTCTAGATGCCAATAATTGTATGTGAAGTCCTAATATGATTATGGAAATTAATGCCAATGTAATTTGAAGCCTTTAGGGTTACACACATAGGATGCATAGGGAAGAGAAGTATAATCATGTAAATATAGTTAATGGTTTCTTAAAGGTTTTGATAATCAATTGAATCATTGATAACTGACTGGAAGCCAATTTGGATGAATAGACTAGCTCTAGTTGCTCGATTGAACTGGCTCCAGTGTCCCAATTGGATTGTCATCTGAAAGGCTGCAGAAAAGTGGTTTTTGCCTTTTCATTTTTTAGGGTTTATTAGTAAAAATGTTTCCATACCTTTCCTATAACAAAGGGCATGATGGATAGGGTTCATAATTCTCCCTTTTTATGACTAATGAACCTTCCGTCATTACTCTTTTAGAAAGGTGAGTTTGTGCCATGCTATCACATTGCCAATAGAATGGCTACTCCTTCCACACCAACTTTTGGAATGATACATGGAGTTCTTCACATACATGTGGATGATATAGTGACATAGTCACATTGGTGAGTAAATTGGGAGATTGTGGTTAGTTCCTTCTTTCCCTTCTATACTTTTGATCTCTTTATCCAGATCTACTCTACAAAAAAGCCATAATCTCACAAACCTTCCTTCTCAATATATTGTTTTTGATAAGTTCTTCTTGTGGATATGTGGAGATAAAAGTTTTGTTTCTTCCCATGCGTCTGTCACTCTTTGGAAATTCCTATACTATTATTAGAGCCAGGTCAAACTACAATATATCAGGATTTACAATTTATATGATTGATTTGTTTTATACCATTTGTGTTGTTACACGTGATGTGAATGATTAACTGTAATATGATTATCCCATAAATCCCACGTGCTTTGCAACATAGATTTTTGATGTAGTAGATGGCATCAACTAAGAAAAATATGAGTTTTCTTAGATCCCATATGTAAAACTTTGTATACCTTTGTGTGGATGTCAAAAAAATTTCATAGAGATTGTCTCGTATAATAAAGATGCAATATTAAGTTGATATGTATAATATATTATGTATCTATAAATCATACATGTCGTTGTCGAAAATGTTTTCTTGGTGGATGTGTGCATGGTTATGCCATATGACTCCCTTTTTTGTATGCATGTAGTGGATGTTAATGGATCCCTCTTCTTGGTTGACAAGTATTCAGTTTTCATGTCAAGACTCATCCTTTTTATTGCATATGTAATGGTTTCTATTCCTTGTTATTCCCCACCAATGTAACACGAGGCTTCTACATATCATGTATATACTAGATAGGAATAGAATAAGCTATGGTGGAATTGGCGTGATGAGAAAATGATGAAGGTTCAAGGAGGGTCCATGGTGTCATTGACCGTTGCACTACAAAAATGTAGGTTCATAGGTTAATTATGCATATGATTCTATAGACATTAGATGAATAGTTGGCTCCAAAGGAGTATGACCATAATTGATGTTGTGTGATTGTGGATTTTGACTGTGGATTGTTGAAATAATGTGCATATGATATATATCATAAGTGTTCGGTGCATGGATATGTATATGTACATATGTAAATCCCCTCAAATAATATATTATATAATTACCAATATGCAATACACATGAAAATATTGATTGAAAAAGTATGGACATGCCAAAGCGTGGTGCACTGTCTATCTTACGGAATTGTGAGAATAGTTATGTCATTCTGCCAAAGCAAGGTACATATTCTATTGTATTGAACTTTAGGTCAAACTTAACTAGGTGACTTTAATAGGATTAAGCACTTTGACCCATAGAGATAGTTAATACAATGGGTTGTGTATCCTTTGATTTAGGGGTATTAAATTTAATATAAAATCATGGGAGAAACATCTAGATAAATTCCAAATTTATATCAAAAAAACTTTCTTAAATCAAATATTAACTCTCATGAATAATTCTTGTATATAAAATGGAAAACACAAACAATGACCCTTCTTCATCGTAGTTGGTCCTTGAGAATGAAAAACTACGTGGGAATAAATATAGTGATTGGGGAATATTAAGAATTGCCCTGACACATAAGCATGATTTTTATGTTCTAGACACACCAGTACCAAATGAACTAGCTCTGATGTGCCTAGGGCAAAAAGTAAGCTCATAAGAAGCATTCTGATCATGCTAAGGACATCAAATGCCTTATGATTTACTCCATGAATCATGATCTTTAGAAGCAACATGATGATATGGATGTTATTCAGATGATAACACATATCAGGAACATGTAACAAGAACAAGCAATACAAGAGAGGTATCATGTCTCCATGGCATTGTTTAAGTGCAAGGTGGCAAAATGTGATACAATTAGACCCCATGTACTCATGTTAATTGACTATGTGGAATAGTTTAGCTAGATTGGATTTTTTTAGGCCAAGAATTAGACACAAATGTGATTCATCAATCATTGTTAGAGTCATAAAAACAACTTTTCATGAATTATTGCATGAACATTTTGTTAAGCCAGTGACATAGTTACTTGGCATTTTCGGAATAGTTGAGGGGCAAATGAAATATATGTAGGGAAATATGGTGAAAAAAAGGGTATCAGAAACAAAAAATTATTTCCATGTTCCCCTTGACTAGAGGATCGCATCAACAACTATGGATTGGGAAGGAAGGTTACAAGTCATATACCTAGTCCTAGAGCAAGTCTTATGACTACCCTTGTAGTGGTGTGCTTCTTTTGCAAGTAGCACCTAGATGGTTTTTGGAGGCGGCCTCCTAGTTTGGCATGAAAGATAGGGATTTACGACATCCACCTAGTGTGTGGCAATGGACTCTGCGTCTCTACGTAGTTCACTCGGACCACTGGGAACTGTTGTTCTTTCGAAACTAATAGGAAGTAGTTGTCCCTTTGATGTCAACATGAAGAGCTGAGTGCCCTCCCTTGTTGTCTCTCCCTTATTGTATCTCCCTTTAATGGGTAAGACTTTCTTAGACTCTCACATTACCAAAACTGTGATAGAATAACAATAATCATATCTTATTGTTGTGTATCTTGAAATCCTTGATTGTGCCTCTATTTAGGAGGGCCAGGGTCAGGGTTTCCAGATCATCTGGGAGTTGAAGAGATGAAATTTCATGAATTTTCTAGAAGTCATGAATCATGAAATGGTCTATTCACTATAGAACTGGTTGGTTCACATGTGAAATGGTCAGTTCAACACTTGAATCGATTAGTTCACATTATTTCCTATTCACAAACATATTGTCTTTAGTGTGATGATTAATGCACAACATGGAATCAACATCAATCCTTGATCTAATCTCATTGATCATTAAACTATGATATTCACAATGTGAACCATTCATTTCAGAATCTTAACCGATCGGTTCATATACTAAATTGATTGCTTCATATGTTGAACCAGTCGATTCATTTTCCTATTCAGCCAATCGTGTTTAAATTGAATACCTAAACCATTTAGTAACTAAGTTAAACCGTATTCATGAGTAAAATCCTACCCTATAGGTCCCAAAATTCATTGGTAGTGAATGTCTATAACTAACTTATGACATCACAAGCATTGAGTGGTATTTAGCAACACATCATTGCTACTCAAGTAATTGGAAAGTTGGAGAATAACCTCAACCTACAATTCGTGATTGGTGTTACAGTGATTGTATAGTTCCGTTATCTCTGATATCCAGATTGAACTTGAGGCATGGAATCATCATCCTCTCAATATTCAATCCATGTTCCTTGAACTAGAGAAGACTGTTTGAGATGCAGTTGAGCTCACATATCATATATTGATTCACATTAGTTTGTCCATATGTTTCTCAATATCGCTTATCTTGTGGCCAGGATATGAACTTTGGTAGGAGGGATAAATCCCATTTACACCATTCATAATCATTCCCAATGTGTCACAGCGTATCTGAGCATCACCTTTATGGCAACCCTTATTCAAGGTCACCTTGGATGGTGTCAAAATACATTAAACAACATGTGATGAGTGTAGTGACTTTATGTCTAAGAATCACAATCACCACCATTACTATGAGAGATGATTTTGATTACCATACAATGGTTTCCATGTATCACTCTCAAGGCGGGTATGTTCGATACATTGTTCTCTAACAAGTACATATGTGTTTGGTTTGATATCACATATCATGACTAATGAGATTTTGTCATCAACCAACACACACTCGTCTTATGTGCTATTGATGTCTATCAGCTTCCAGAATAACATCCAACTAGGGACATTAAAAGAATGTGTGTACTCTTATCATACATATGATTTCATTGTTCAGGCCCTCAACCTAAGGACATATGTCATTAAGAAACTATGATAGATTGGACTTTTTGAATAGTTAAATGTCAAGTGACATAAGTGAATTTATAAGTTCAAGTTACATTACGAACTGCAAATATTTTGGTTAAATATGGGTGCTAATTGGTGTCGACATCATTATTAAGATCCTCAAGTTTATGAATTTTTGAGGTATTTAATTGACTAGTAATGCAATGACATTTTGGCACCAAATTTTGGTAGAATGAATCTTAACTTGTAATGAAGCTATAGTTAAATTTCATTCTGATTTGATATTCCTAGAAGAAGATATTTAGGTTTGAGTATGGTGAAATTATTGATATATTGATGAATTATGGTCAAGTTTTTATCTTGATGGCCTAAGTTGGTGATCAGATATAGTGCCATGTGCCCCTTGATTGATAGTTAGTCTGTGTGGCTCTTATTTTTTCATGGATCCTAGATCTAGTGGCAGAGCCCTCAGTGAGATGATGTACCTCGGATAGGGTTGTGTGGAGGATGAATGTTGACCTTTAGATTCATGATAGACGTAAATTATACCTTGCAATTACATCAAAGTAGTGGAGTAAGTTGTCGATGTGACTTCCCCATGAGCCCACATTGTAGTTGTGGCTCAAAGGTAAAAACTAATTGGACAGTTGTCTCTACAGCATTGAAACGAACCTAATGACCCCTTCCAGTAGGCTGGTGAGTGATAAACTAGAGAGATCGAACTACCTCCCCATTGTGTCCTCTTCGTCGACTGTAATAGAGAGGGAGTGGTGATCAGAAGTTGGAGTTTTGAGAGAAATAGGAGAAAGATAATAATGGAGAAGAAACAAAGAGGTATATAGAACAACATGATGTTGTTCCCATGAGCTATCATGGTGGTTCTCCTGATCGACCAACCCCAGTTTGCCAGAAATGAGGACCTAACTCAAAAATGAGTTCTAGGGTTTACTCACTACTAATCTAGTACACGATTGAGTTTTGAAGTAAGTGTGAACCTTGTGCAAGCATTATATTCCATCCATGGTGCAAGAAGGGGATTTTCCCCTTTTTCCCTTTGGATGCAACAACTTTTGGTAGAGGCAAGCTCACTGAGACCACTAAGGGGAGGCTCCAGTGACAAGCTACCATGTCGGTGGCATGGAGAAGGCATTGAATATTATTTTATCTTTGGAATATTCCTACGATGATGTCTGAGAAGATGTCAATTCCTCACCATATGAGAGACTCGTGACGGTGGGTGCAGGAAGTGCGTCGAGTGGAATGAAAAGTGAGATAGAAGACAAGGATCTATGACCTAGTGATAATCCATCTGACTCAATGCTGAATTGTAGCACCCTTTAATTTCCACGCGGAAACACCTTATTGTTTTAAGGGTAAGAAAATCCCAGATCTTGCATAATTTGTAGAAATTAGAATGAATATTAGAATACAATCAAGGTACAAAAATTCTCAGGGAAATTAGTAGAACAACATGTAACTATAGTATCAGTCTTTTGATGCTTAAATCTCATTAATATCATGTAAGATATTATACACTTATTTTATGAACAATAAATATGAAACAATGGCATAAAATCATGTAAACATGTTAGTAACTCTATTAGCATATATAATCAATCTCATGTGATATAGTAAGATGGTTATGCACTAAATCATGTATTTTCTTCAAAAATATTAAGTAGGGATAATAACCCTAAATAGAAGGTAACAGTTATATACATACATAATAAATCTTGAAATTTAAAGTTTACCCTCATATCAGTGATTGGAAGATAATATGTAACTTTTATAATTGAATAATGCACATGATTCATGTTAACACATTAAGGATTTATAAAGTGGTATGAAACCCTAGTTGAAATACATGTAATAATTATGGTTATGGTGCATCTGATGAATAAATAAATTAATATATAATGTTTATAGAACTTATCATAATATTGAACTGAAATATCAATAATTGAACACCAATATCATTGCACAAGTAATGATGAGGAGATCTAATGAGTAAAGTAGTCCTGTCTTAGTAGCACGGGTGGTAAGGGCTTATTAAGTCCCAATGAAGGACCCAGGTTCAAACCTCACTGAAGGCACTTTGTGAATGGAAATGCACACTAATTTGGCACAGAAGGGGGGTGATCAGACCACACCCTCTCATGCCTCAAGAGTTTACCATGTCAGGCTAGCCCGTGTGGGTTCTCTCAGTCTCCAAAAAAATGAGTAAAGTAAAACCCTAATGAATGATAACTAGGTTTAATATGATGAGAGCTTGATGATGGTATATAATATCTTGTCTTTATCAAGGTTTGACCAAGGTTGTAATTGATATGAGGAATATATGGTGATTATATTATCTAAGTTGAAGGTACACTTTACCTCTTACTTGGCATACTATATAGTATTGTTGTATTATATGTGTACAAAATACTTGGAATATGATATTGGATGAAATAATTCTTCTTGTATGCTATCTTACTTGATTTTTTATATATGGTTATGAGCACATGAAACATAATATATTTGTTCCATTATATGAAAGCACTAAACTCTTTGGTAGTACAATACTTGGAAGTGACTTAACTCTTTGGTAGTCAGTCACATTGTACATATGATCTAACTCTTTGGTAGGAGATCATAAAGGCCTTAATGTAAAACTCTTTGAGAGTCGAGAGAATACATTGAAACCTTTGTAGGTCAATGCATAGATATATGATGGAAAATGTGCTTAAAATATGTGTTTTCTTTTGTTAGTAAACATATTCATTCATGTATGTTTTTGTTATATTTGCATATTACTGCCAAGTTCTAGTTTTATCTTATTGACAAATCATAGTATGAAAGAGGTATATAAAAATACACGTAGGCATACTCAACACAATATTTTAGTATATTGTGTTGAAGTGTACCACTAGTAATCTTTTGTTTAGGTTGTGGACATTTTCTCTTGAAGAACTAGGATAGAAGAGATTTTTGTGGCACGTTGATGTATAGGTGGACCTCTTGTCTAATGATCATGTCATAGATGGTAGTGTGTGCATATGTAAGAGTTTACTATTCAATGTGTAATATCAACTTGTAATAATTCATCTGTAATTATATGTTGAATCGTGAGCTTTTGCATGTATTTCTTATTCATTGTTTCATGTGCATGTGATCCTATGGTTTCCTCTGACTCCCTTAATTTTCTTCTTCTTGGCTTAGTGTGTGAGTTTGAAATGGGATTCTCACTGAGGTAATTTGGACTTCACACAAATGGTCAAGGTGATGAAAACCCAGGGACATCACTATAACACCATTCTTTAGACATATATCATGTAATATCTTTATCCCATAATTGAACAAACATATATATGAAGATTTCCTTTATTATTTATCAAATCATTTACAAAATGTGCCATTACAATCATCACATGATTGGCTCTCTGGGTATAGATACCAACAGAC
This sequence comes from Alisma plantago-aquatica, assembly GCA_963693085.1. NCBI lineage: Eukaryota > Viridiplantae > Streptophyta > Magnoliopsida > Alismatales > Alismataceae > Alisma > Alisma plantago-aquatica. The sequence continues at coordinate 582,154,017 of OY856410.1, forward strand.
TCCCAGTTGCACTTAGAGACAATCACCCATGAATTTAATCCCAATGGATCTACCACGACCATCATGCTTCTGTTGTGAAAGTGCTCAAGAGGTTAGCAACATTGTTTTAGTTAGTACTCTGTAAATCTTCATATATCCTTGCTACATGATCTCTTATATGGGATGGAACATCCATAGTATGTGATTGGAGCACTGATGTGATCTAGCTCCTTAGCTTGTGCAATAGATCCATTGTTGTTACAATATAAATCTATTGCATCGCTGATGATTGGAACCACCCCAAGTCCAATGATGAACTTCTTGATTGAAATAGCCTCCTTTGCTACATTAGAAGCAGAAATATACTCAACCTCTATTTTAGAATTAACAACTATTTCTTGATTGGAACTTTTTGAGCTTACAACTCCATTGTTGAGGCAAAACACAAATCCAGATTGCAATATAAATTCATTGTTGTAAGTTTAGACACTTGCATCAGTGTTACCCTTTACCACCAACTCTTCCTCACCACCATAGACAAGAAACTAATCCTTAGTATTCTCTAGTACTTCTGGATGTTCTTTAGGGTAGTCTAGTGTCCTTCACTAGGATCTGATTGATATATGCTCATCATACTCAAGGCATACATAACATAAGGATGAGTATATAACGTTGCATACATGATATATCCAATTACAGATGCATATCAAAATTTTCTCATGCATTCCCTTTCTCCATAAGAACTAGGACATTGAGCTCTAGGGATATTAAAACCATCAAACATGGGTAGGTTTCCTCTCTTCGAGTTATTTATGGTAAACCTCTTCAACACTTTGTCAATGTATGCGCTCTGGCTTAGACCAAGAAGCCTATTAGATCTATCTCTATATATCTTGATTCCAAAGATATAGGATGCTTCTCCTAAGTCCTTCATAGAAAATGTATTTCCTAGCCAGGTTTTTACCATTTGTAAGGTAGGAATGTCATTCCCCATCAATAATATGTCATTTACAAATGATATGAGGAATACAATCATGCTCCCACTAACCTTCTTGTAAACACATAGTTCATCTTCATTTTGACAAAAGCTAAATTCTTTAGTTGTTTTGTCAAATCAAAGATTCCAGCTCCGAGATGCTTGCTTCAATCCATAGATTGACCTTAATAGCTTACAAACTTGATTTACATCCTTTGGTTTTTAAAACCCTTAGGTTGTGTCATGTACACATCCCCAAGCAGATCCTCATTAAGGGATGTTGTTTTAACATGTATATGCAAAATCTCATAGTATTAATAAGGTGCAATGGCAAGCATGATCGTGATGGACTAAACCATGGAAACTGGAGAAAAGGTTTCTTCATAGCCAATGCCTTGAGCTTGTCTAAAACCCTTTGCAAATCAATCAGCCTTTATATGTTTGTACATTACCATCTATCAGATTTCTTTTTTAAGACCCAATTGTACCCTATGGGTTTTACCCCTTCAGGTGGATCCACCAAGGTCTATACCTTGTTGATGTACATAGATTCCATATCAGATCTCATGGCCTCAAACCACTTCTCAGACTCTGGTCCCTTAACAACTTCTACATAGGTTGTTGGCTCATCATCAATAACCAACTCATCGCCTTCTTGAGTCATAAGATAACCAAATCTTTCAGGCCCAAGGCTTGTCCTACAAAATCTGCAAGGTTCCTATGTTACATGAGGAATTTGAGATTCCATAACAGTTTGTGACGCTCCATGTTCCTCTTGTACCTCAATTGGTTCAATTTTTTCTTGTTGGTCTTGAACCTCTTCGAGTTCTACTTTCCTTCCATTGATTCCTTTGGAAATAAATTCCTTTTCTAGGAATGTAACATCCCTGGAAACAAGCACTTTGTTGTCATATGGAGTATAGAAGTAGTATCCTTTGGTTTCCTTAGGATATCAAAAAAAATAACATTTAACCGATTTGGGTCCAAGCTTTTTGGGAAACTACTTTCTCACATAAGCTTGACATCCCCAAATCTTCATAAAAGACACATTGGGATGCTTCCAATACGATATCTCATATGGTCTCTTTTGAACCGATTTATATGGTACATAGTTTAGTGTAAACATTGTGGTTTCTAGAGCATGGCCCCAAAAGGATGTTGAAAGATGAGCAAAACTCATCATTGACTGCACCATATTTAGTAATATATGGTTCCTTCTTTCTAATACATCATTATGTTGTGGTGTTCCAGGTGGAGTTGATAGTAATAAAATACCACAGACTCACTAAAGGTCCTCAAACTCTTAGCTTAAGTACTCTCCACCATAATCAAAACGAAGTGGTTTAATACTTTTACCAAGTTGGTTCTGTACTTCATCATGAAATTCTTGAACTTTTCAAGGATTTCTAACTTATGTTATCAAGTAAACATCGACATGCCTACTAAAGTCATCAGTAAAGATAATGAAGTACCAGTAACCACCTCTAGCATTTGTTGTAAATGGTCCACATGCATCAATATGTATGAGTCCCAATAGATCATTCACTCTCTCACTATGACCAGTGAAAGGAACCTTTGTCATCTTTCCCAATAAACAAAGATTTGCATGACTCTATTAATTCAAGGTCAAAAGAGTCTAGATAACCATCTTTATGGAGTCTAGAAATGTATTTCTCATTGATGTTCCCTAGAAGACAATTACAAAGGTATGTTTTGTTTGAGTTATTGATTTTTACCCTTTTGGTATTTACATTATAAGAATTTGTATCTAGATCTAGAAAATAAAGACCATAGGATATTAGGGCACTTCCATTAAAGATCTCACCTTTATAAATAGAACATCAACCATTCTTTATATGAAATTCATATCCATTCTTGTCCATACAAGATACAAACATAAGGTTTCTATTAATTTTAGGTACAAAATAGTTTTTCTCAAACTCTATCACAAGCCCCATGGAAAGAGATAAATGATAGGTTCCAACTGTAGTGGAAGCAACTCTTGCTCCATTACCAATGTGCAGTTCCACCTTACACTTTCTTAAAGGCTTACTTCTTTTTAGATCCTACATATTTAAATATATGTGAGATCCACATCCGGTATCTAGTTCCCATGATGAAAAAGTAGACATAGTTATCACAATAATGCATAAACCTGAAGTGGAGATCTCTATCCCCTCCTTCCTAAATCCCTTTAACTGCCAAGGATATATTCCTTTTGCACTTACTCTTCTCCTTATCTTGAGTGAAAAACACTTGGACTTCAGCTTAGCCTCATAACTCTTCTTGGCCTTCCCTATTTCTTTGGACTCCACTCTACTGATCAACATCACGGATTTGTCCTTCTTCATTCATGCTTCATTATTTATCAACATGCCAAGCAATTCAAACAACAATTTATCCAAATTACTCAAGTAGTAACGACAACGTCCTAGGATTCAAGGCCTCAGATAATATGATCTTACAAGGAATGATTGGACTACCCATATGACCAAGGTACACCTCCTTTTTAGGTAGCCCATCACTAAAAAAACTCCATAGTTAAGAATGCTTAGCTTGGAGTAGTACTAGGATGGGTGACCAGTCACGAAGTTGATCCTGGCTTGTGTGTGAGTGAGGACAAAGCACGTAGTTAAGGATAGTGGTGGTATGTGGGGTCATTCATCATTCTTGAAACTCTACTAGAGCCTTGGGTAGTGGGCCCGGGTGTTACATTCAATATTACAGCTGGTTTACCATCTAACCTCTAAATAATTATTAAATTGTAAGAATTTTGTAGAGCCCAAAGGGAATTATTAGAGTGTTTCCCAAAGGCAATGGTTCTAGAAAGGACCATGATCCAGGGTCTCACAATATTTTCCTCCACACCGCTAGTCAGCTTATGAGGACTCCAGGACCCGTGCTTCCTTCCTGGCCAAAGTCTGAGGACTTCACTCAAAATAACATACCTCTAGGAATTTCTCATCTTTTTCATCTCTTCTCTACCTCCTTTGCTCCCTAAACCCTAGGTACCTTATCTACTCTCTTTATCCCTTTTGAGTACTAGGGTTATAAAAATTAGGGATTAAGACATCCTCTGCCAAATAATAATAGTGGTCATAATGATAAAGAAAAAATGTTTTATGGGTTTCTCCCTTATAAAGGTAAACCCTAGATGGAACTAGGGATGGTTTGGGAAACAACCTTAGTAGGTCAAGATAATTGCAAAACCCTAAGGTGCAGGTGGTCGTCCCTAACATCAACCCTAAACCTTAAACCCAGGGTATGAGCAAGGTAGGAGAAAATAATACTAACCCTACCTTAATAAACTTTAGGCAATGGATAGAGAAAGAGAGAACCTAATAAGTGGGGATACCTTAGTTTGTCCATGCATGCAAGTACATAGAATAAGGCATGCATGTGAAGGACTTGGATATAAAGGTGAAACATAGACAATAAGTGGTTACATAACCCTTAGTGTGACTTTTTGGTTTGGTGTCTCAACCTGGGTTGGGTCAACCCTAGAGAGGGAAAAGATCTATGAGAGAGATAGCACCCTAAACTGGAAGGTTAGTTTGTGACCAAAAAGTCTAAACTCCTTCAGGTAGGAACCATAGTAGGAAGTGTGTCACCACACAAATACAGGTAGGAGGTAGACATGCACCGACGTGAAAGTGAGTGACATCGAGGCTGGAAAAGAGATTAGTTCTAATCTAGAGGGTTTATTCTTATTGATAGGCATACTAGATGGAACGGATGAGGAGTTTAGAATTACATGATGCGTTAATAGGGTTTATGATGACCTCATTCGAATTTGAGATTTGACTTATTGGAAAAAAGATTTGATAATACAAGGGTGCACTCTTCTCTGATAAGATATGATAGGTGAGGATAAGATGTGAATATGTAGGTGGCTCATCCACTTATACAAAGAGGGGACCCTAGTGTTAGAGCCAGTTATAGGGTTAACTCCAGGAGAGAGTGAGAAGTGGTGGTGTCTACTGCATATAATTCTCACAAGGTTGAGTAAGTTCATAGAGATTAAGCATGGCACCCCCCTCAAGTTTTGGGTTAAAGAAAAACCGCACTTGGACTGAGATATATATTTTATGAGCCACTCATACAAGTTGGTTTAGCACTACCATGCCATCATGTATACGTATGAAACTAGTCCAACCTTGAGAGATGATGAATGGATATGACATAACGGAAAACTTAGAAATGGTTTAATAAGTTGTTTACTTGCTAGCCACGTGCATGAGTGGAATAATAGGAAATATGCCCACATGTGATAATATAAACCTTGGATTCAATTATGTTTTTGCAAACCTTGGTGCTGCCAAGTATTTGTTTTACCTTGTCCTAGGAAAGGAACCTTCCTAAAAGAGTGAGTTTCAAAAATTAGTTTAAGAAGTGAAGTAACATTAAATGTCGCTTTAAACTTGAGATATTAAGGGCATAAAGCACAAAAGCACATAGATTGAGTATGATTCTTGGCACCCATGTATGCCACCTCTAAGGGACATGAGGAAAAGTCACCATGGAAGTGAACAATAGAATGGGACCAAGCCCAGAGGGGAAGGTCGCCATGAATCCAATAAAGGAAATTGGATCTACCCTAAGACATGGAGGAAATTTGGGTAAGAGAATCCTAAAGGGTGCAACATGCTTATTAGAGGAACCACAAGAAAATAAAGTTATGACATCTCAATAGGACCCTAAGTTAATACTAATGTCAAGTAGGGAAGAGACTGATGGAAGTAGGAGTTGATTATTACATGCATGCATAGGACCATATGGTCGGGAGGTAACAACTATGTTTGTCTGAGGTCCATTAGAGAGGAGATTGGCCACCATGATGAGTTCATTGGGCCCAAGGGGTAAATGTGAGAGGCACTCCCTAGATGCATAAGGGTGACATCACCCCAAAAGTACCGGCACTCTAGAGACCTTGAAGGAATGACTGAGGATCACAAATAGGAATTGTGATAAGACTTGTAGATTATGAAGAAAGTTTTTCCTTCAAGTGTGCATAGAATAGTGGTATGAGGATAATGACTCAACCTCATAGAAAAATAAGATGGTAACGTGTGATGCATATTCTCTACTCTTGGCATTGGATGAACTTTGTATTTGGACTACATCCAAATGCTTATTTCATCTCATTATGAGTGTGAGAGATTAGGCAGAGACATACCATATTAGGAATGGAAGTGATATAAATTCTTAGTTTGAATTCCTTTTAGGATAAATGAGAATTTGAGGAATTACCACACCCTTAGGAGAGAATATTGGATAAAGGGTTAGGAAGCCTAAGTGATAAAGGTAAATTGAAATTTCAAATGTGGATATGTTTGCCTAGTAGAATTTGAATTCTATAGGTATAAGGTTGAATATGGTGATCAAAATAATGGATGAAAATTTTGAAGTACTCAATAAAAGTAAATCCAACTTGACTTTTTGATTGAGCTTGTAACAACATAGTTAGATGAACTAGAGTTAGTTGAGATGAAGGGTTTAATAGGGAATCCTTAGACACATCCGATAAATGTGAATGGTGGAATCTGATATGAAAGTCGTATTTGAGTTCCTGAGGATTCACCCTTAAGGAATTGGAAGTTCATTAGACTATGTTTACTGTGCACCTTGGCATCATGAAGATGATTAAGGACTTACAATGATATTTTTGGTTGCCTAGAATAAATAGACACATAGTAGCATATGAAGCCATTGTCTCATGTGCCATATGGTGAAGGCTAAACACCAATGAGCCGGTGGATTACTACAACCAAATGAGATTCATAAAAAGAAATTGGACCAAAACACTACGGATTTCATGGTGGATCTCACCAAGACAAAGAAAGGTCATGATATATTATGGGTGGTGGTGGACCACCTAACCAAGTCAGTATCGTTCTCACCTTAAAGAGTACTTCTAGGGTGATAGACCAGCTAAACTATATGTTAGGGAAATAGTTTTCCTGCATGGTGTTACAAGTTCAATTATCTCTGATCATGACCCAAAGATTACTTTGAAGTTATGGAAACAAGTGTCAAAGAAATCAGTACAAGAGTGAAAATTTAGTATGGCCTATCACCCCCAGACCAATGGACAGTCGGAAAGAATGATCCATATATTAAAATATCTGTTGAGAGCATGTGTGCTCAGTTGAGGTGGGTCATTAGAGTAGTACATTGGGGTGGGTTATGGGAGTAGTACTTTCCCTTATCTGAGTTTACCTATGATAATAGTTGTCAAGCAAGTATCAGGAGGCCTCAGTATGGATCTCTTTTGGGAGGAGGTATCAGTCACTGCTTTAATGGGATGATATTAGTGAGAGGACCTTGTTGAGGTCATAGGAACTACAATTATATGTTGACGAGGTTTCTTTGATAAAGAAGAGGCTGAAGAGAGCCCAAGATTGACAGAAGTCGTATGTTGTTGCAAAGTGGAAAGATTTGTACTTAACTGTAGGTGACTATGTGTTTTTGGAAATCTGACCCCTCAGTATGGCTAAGAACATAGGAAAATTGAGTCCATAATACATGGGCCCCTTTGAAATCCTAGAGAGGATTGGTGAAGCCACTTATTGTTAGCCTTACCCTCCATAATATAGTATGATGCATGATGTGTTCCATGTGTCAAATCTAAAGCTCTATGTGAAGGATCCAAGCCATGTGATGAGTGTTGAGCCTATTGAACTCCAAGGGAGGCTGACATACCCTAAGTCACATGTGAGACTTTGGATACCAAGGTGAGAGAGCTCAAGAAAAAAATATAGAGATGGTAAAGGTTCTTTGGATGCACCATGGAGAAGATGAGGCCACATGGGAGCTAAAGATGGACATGGAAAAGTCCCATCCTGATTGGTTTGTATGATTAGTCGAATTTTGAGGACAAAATTCCTATAAGAGGTAAAGGATGTAATAACACGGTTTTTCACATATATTTGTACAATGGAAATGCAATTATTTGAATAGAAAGGAATATTGTAAATATGTTACACTTTGCTTTAAAAGTATGGCTTTCTCTTGCAAATTTCCCTTTGTGGTGAATTCTGTGGTTTCTACTTTTTAACATAATCCAATAATGAAATATGGGAAAAGGAATAGAATAAAATCCAATATTGAGAAAAAGGTAAAAGGATTAAAGATTATGAGTGAAATCCTTGTGAGAATTATGTGGAATTATGTAGAACTCTCTAGAGAGAAGTATGTATGACCACTAATAGTTTCTTTTGGTTCCACATGATTCTTAATGGGGAAAATCATAAAAGTGAAGAATATAGAAGATGAAAGGATTGAATTAATGAGTAAAATATGTCTTATAAGAAGAATACTTAAGGATTGTGAAAGACCCTTTTAAGTTAAGTATTTGGGTCTCAATTCTCATCAACACTTAGGTGAAGTCTTTAAAAACTTTCATCTAAAATTGAAAAGGCATTATGAGTTTCCTTGAAGTGAGATGATTAATTTGGGGAAATATATCAAAGAGAGAGATAAAAGGAACTATCTAGATCCCAAATTATAAGTGTTTCCTAAAAATATTAATGACTAATTATCCAATGTGTATCATAAAGTTATGTTCTTTACTTGATGGATTTTTGGTTGCCAAATCTAAGACTTAATAGGAATGTAATAAAGGCTAAGAATTATACGTAAAAAGTGTAGGAGGAATACAACCTTTCCTAAGATCACACTTTGTTTCCTCTTAATATTAATTGATGTCAAGCATTAAACAAAAGAAGCATCTTTGAAAAGGAGGTAGGTGTATGGTTATAGAAAGTCTTTATGTCAAGGAAAGAAACAAGAAAAGAAAAAGAGAGGGTTTATAGATGAAAAGAAAAGAAACAAGAAATTCTGACCAATATTGAACATTCCTTACACGTTAAATTGCATTGCAGGACTGACTTCCACATCAACACATGTGACGGGAGTAGATGAGGACTATGATAACGTCTTTGGAGATCAAAATGGTGAAGGATGCTACACATTGGAAGATATCATAGCTGACGACACAGGCTTCTGAACTAGGCCACCGGAGCATCAAACGGAAGGGGAACTTCATTACCATGTTTCTTTTCATCTATTATGTTGAGGCTCATTGTTAAAGGGTGCGTCCCCCATGAACACTGATAATTTAGGTCCTTCTTACCTTCGTTCATATGCATCTGACCATGGAACACGTCTTCGTATGTGTCCTCCATGATGAAACATCTTGTTATCACAGCATGAATTTGTGAGCTGGAAGATTAGAATTACTAATTCAACTAGATTACTGGATGACGTGTTGCTTGGTGATTGGTCTAGATCATGTTATTTTGAAATAATTCGAGAAACAAATTGGTAACTCAGATTGCAACATATAATATATGACAATTTATCATAAAAATGAGAGGCATCTAGATGAAATAGTTCTAGAGTGTAATTATGTTCCTAATTCTAAAAGTGGTGCAATATGTTTTAAGATGATGATTAAAGTATAAAATTCTAGATTTGGGTATTCACATGTTAAATATGGTAAAAACCTCTCTTTTTTGCTATTAACTGGTATCGTGGATTATAATGGTAATATAACTTGGTTATGATCATTATGATGATAAAATAGGTTTTCTAATGTGGATGATCCTTAACATGTGTAATTAAGATCTTGAACATCAAAAATGTAACTTATTATAACCTTAATGAAACTAATATGATATGAGGGTTCATGATGCAATAATATGATAAATTTGATGATCATGACAACACTTAAAATTAATTAGGGTTCTTAAGTCATTAAAATGATAATCATGGGAATTAGGGTTTCGAGTAATAACTCTAATAAAAACTCAATACCAAGGAAATCCTAAACTTGAAATTAGTACTTAAGGTTTGATGTGATTAACATGATGGTGACACTTTAGGATTTACATACACGCAGATTAAATGATTGGATTCTTCTTTGACTTATTGGATCTGTTGACAGGTTGATTGAATCTACTTGAAGTATAATTATATTATCTCCATGGATCACATTAAGGTATGTGGTTATGCATATGAGTAATCTCTTTAGTTTCTCGACATTTTCCAAGGTTTTACCGAATTTCTTAAAAATTAATGCTTGGACGACATTTATTTCCTACAATCTATAAAGTCATTATGACTATCACAATATTATGCTTATAACTTGCTTGAACCCTCATACCAACTCTGGAAATTGAGAATGGAAAAGAAGTATAAAGTCATGGTGATAACTAAAGACTGGGCCCCAGATTGGGAAGGTCATACCAGGCCTCATATTGGGAAGTTCATAAGAGGTCATGACCAAAATTGGGAAGACCTACATGGCACCTAGCCCCAGATTGAGAGGTTTCTAGTAAGGTACCTATCTCCAGATTGAGAGGTAGCCTAAAGTCCATTGTAGGGACAAAACCCTAAGAGAGGGTACACTAGAGGTTGAGTAAAAATAGTTCATAAGTTATGAAGAAAATGATAAATTTTGTTTTTGTAAGAATAATTGCTTGGTTATGTTGTTACAAATAGATGCAAACACTTTGGTTCCCCCACATACTAGTATAACTCATTATACTGACCGTGCTTTTGTTTCACATTGTTTTAGGATAATTTGTTATACTGCAAGTAAGATGTAAACGGATATCCAAGAAAATAAGGCATTCAAAGAAAAGACATAATGTAATCTTTGAAGGATTTAGTTAGTTTTCTTTCATGTTATTGGTTTAGAAAACATATTATGTAATTCCTTTCTAGAAATTCAATCTTGTACAAACTCATTCCTATTTAGTGAAATTTATTAATAATTTCTGGTTATTTGCTAAACTTGCGGTCATGTATGATTGATAATGGCCATTGAGTCATGCGGTCCAAGCAAGTTGGAAAGGGATATCCATGGTGATGTATCCACCCTTGAGCCAATATTTCATGATCAGGAGCTGGGTGTCCATCACCATTATGGGTCTGTACTAAAATGGGGCAATATTGTGAGGCCATATAGTTGAGTCTTGATGAGGACGTCAAGAGTCCAAGTGGGGGAGATTATAACATCTCAAGATTTGATGCCTCAGGTAACATGATCTTAAAAGGAATTATTGGACCCATATCACCAAGGTGCACCTCTTTTTTAGGGAGCCCATCACTAAAGAACTCCGCAGTTAAGCATGCTCATCTTGGAGTAGTACTAGGATGGATGTCCAGTCGAGAAGTTGATCCTGGCTTGCGCGTGAGTGCGGACAAAGTGTACAGTTAAGGCTAGTGGTGGTTTTTTGGGGCCAGTCGTTCTTCCTAAAACTCTACTAGAGCCTTGGGCAAAACTAGATTAAGTGGCTATATGATTCAAGCAATTATTATAGAATCATTTTCATGGCCGACTCTTGGCTCAAAGGTAATACTAGTCTCTCTATATGTTCCACATGCCTAATCAAATTGAACACATGTCTCTATTAGATCTCCTTCTATGATTTTTTTCTCAAAGAGCTCCTTGTAGGCATTCTACCTTTCATGCTTTGCATGATTCTAGTTCATGTTCTTAAGATGAGTTACCATCTTCATAATGTCCATGTCTTCATGTTGCTTGCTCCACTCATGGTCTGTACAACATAGCATTAGGTGTTTATTGTCTACGGCATCGTTGGCATGCTTCCAATAAGCATCTACCTCATCCCTAGGCACATTACGAGCGTGTTCCTCTGGCATTGGTGTATTCAGGACATAGAGTGTATGCTCATCATTGAGAAAGATTAAGAAAGTCCTAAACCAGTCATGGAAATTTGTCCCATTTTGTTTATCCTTTGCAAGGACTAATTGAAAGGAAAATGTGTTGTTGATTGTCGCTTGTTTCTACAAGAGAAATTTGCAATTTTTCAAAAACCTTTAGATTTGATTTGATAATACTAATGATAATAATTAGGTTTTTAATTAATTATGCTCCCACTATTTTGTTCAAATTATAAACCCTCACATATCACTTTGAAAGAGTCCAGCATACAACTTTTGAGTAAGCCAATACCCAAAACAATTAAGTTATTACCCGACCAACGCCAATGTCCATAACCAATTACTAAGGTATGCAACATTTGCCAAATTGCATCTTATGCAATTCTTGGATAGATGGTATGCACAAATCCTTTCCATAGTCCATCTTTATGCTTCTAGGCACTTAATCCCATTAAGGTCGTCTAGTTAAGCCAAACCCAAAAGCCAACACGATAGTAATGCACCCTGCTTGGCAGACCCACATAACTACCATCACACTTCCATGAGATAGATGACACACCATGCTTGGTGTGCCCACACTTAGTCGATCAAGATTTATATGTGTGTTTCTTATGCAAAGCATATCAGACTTAATATTGTATTAAGGGATTTTATTTATATATAAATACATATACATATCCAATCACCACACTAATATTATGCATCATATATACACTATATCTACCAATGAAACATGCAATCATAAATATGAGTGATGGTTATGGACACACTACTACAATTCATTGGAGCCACAAAGAATTGCTACTTTCTAAGGTACAAATCATATGCAACAACCTATACTTGTAAAAGTCTATGATGGAACTAGTGCAATCGGTTGACTCAACCCTTGAGTCGATCGATTGGCCTCTGGGTCATTCGATTGGTGTCTTAGATTGGTTGACAGGCCTCTGATTCAAACAACATTTGGACTCCTCCCGTCCATTGGTTGGGCCACCAGTCAATCGACTATCTCCTCCTGTCATCTGGCCTCCTCGGTGCTCCAATCAATCAGTTCGACTTCTGATTCAGTCGACTAGTCTGGTGTGAAACACCTTCTCTTTGCCAAAATAGGAAATAAAACTATCATATTCTTAGTTAACTTATTACATTGTAAAAGTGAAACCTTGAGTTACATTTGAGGGGAGTATAGGAAGGAAGGGATTAACTTACGTATGGAAAAAGAGAGAGAATCTCAGTATGCAAACCAAATTTAAAAGGTAGGAATAAAACCAGTCAACCATGCACACATATCCAAGGGTATTGACCATAACAATGCTTACATCCACCATCAAAACAATTTGATGGTGACAGGTATAAATTGTTTATATATCATATAAATACATATAAATATTGGGATGATATGTGGTAGTTAATCAGATATGTGTATTAATCATTTTAAATATGTGCATTGTATGCAATAAAAAAATAATAAAACAAAAATACAATCATATAGATTAAATTACAAAATATAGTAAATTGACATGGCTCTGATACAACTGTTGGGAAATATGGTGATAGAGATGGAAGCGGAAACAAAAAATTCTTGCCATATTTATTTTTGACCAGTAGATCATGTCGACTACTATGTATTGGGAAGGAAGGTTGCAAGGCATATACCTAGTCCTAGAGAAAGTCTACTGACTACCCTTTTAGTGACATGCTTCTTTTGAAAACAACCCCTAGACGATTGTCGGCGGCAGCCTCCTGATGTGGCACCATGGACAGTGGTTGATGGCATCCTCCTAGTGGGTGGAAATGACCTCCACGCCTCTATGTAATCCATGCGAACCAATAGGAACTCCTATCATTCTTTTGGAACTAACAAGAAGGATTTGTCTCTTTAATGTCAATGTGCTAGCATTGGCTGCTCTCCCTTATTGTCTCTCCCATGTTGTCTCTCCCTTTGATGGGTAAGATTTGCTCGGGCTCTCATAGTATCACAAGTGTGAGAGGACAATAATGTCAGAGCTTATTGTTGTGTCTCCTGAAAGCCTTGACTACCCCTCTATTTATAGGAGGGCCAGGGTAGGGTTTCCAGATCATATGGGAGTCAAAGAGATGGAATTTTATGAATATTCTAGAAGTTGTGTATCATGAAACGACCGGTTCACTAGTGAACCGGCTGGATCACATGTGAAATAGTCGGTTCAACACTTGAATTGGCCAGTTTACATTATTTCCTATTTGAAAAATTATTGGCTTTAATGTGATGATTAATGCACAATATAATGTTAGCATCAATCATTGATCCAATCTCATTGACCATTGAACATGGCGATTTACAATCCAAACTGATCATGCCAGAATCTGAACCGGTCAATTCATATTATGAACCAGTCAGATGATTTTCTTATTCAACCATTATTCAACCAATCTTGTTTAATTTGAATACCTAAACACTTTGGTAATCAAGTTAAACCTTATTCATTAGTAAACTCCTATTCTAGTTGTATCCTATGTGTATGACCTTGTAGGTCCCAAAATATGTTGGCAATGTATGTCCATAACTAACTTATGACATCACAAACAATGAGCGGTATCTAGAAACACATCATTTCTACCTAAGTAACTGGAAAGTTGGAGAACAAATACAACCTACAATTTGTGATTAGTGTTATAGTGATTGTATCCTTTGTCTCTGATATCTAGATTGAACTCGAGGCATGGAAACTTCATCCTCTCAATATTCAATCCATATTCCTTGAACTAGAGCATATTGTTTGAGATGCATGTGAGCTCACATATCATGTATTGACTCACATGAGTATGGTCATACATTTCTCAGCCTCTCTTATCAAGTGGCTATAATAGAAATTCTAGTAAGAGGGAAAAATCCCATCTAAATCACTCACAGTCATTCCCCCATGTGTCACAATGTGTCTGAGCATCAACTTTTGTTGGATGGTGTCAAAATACATTGAACGACATGTGATGAGTATAGTAACTTCAGGTCTAAGAACCACAATCACCACTACCACTAGTACAGAACCTACCTTTAATGTTGGTTAATACTAGCTTATAACTTCAGTTTCAAAGTGACATCTAAGTGGGTGACACTACAGTCACAGGTCTACAATGTCAATTACATGGGGACGTACAAACTGACACCAGAGATCCAGCCTAGGTTTCTATGATTCCAGAAACTAACACATTTAAGAGTCTGAGTAGTCGGTTTAGGTATTAAAATTGACATTATATTGACACCCCTGGCCATATTTGTAAATGGTGAAGGTCTCTAAGTCATCGGTTTCCATGACAGTCTGACACCATTTTATTAGCTTAGTCATCAGCTAGGTCAAGAGAAACTGACGATTAAGTTCTACAGTGTCAGTGTATAATAACAACTGATGATTAGGACCCTATAGACTGTGTTTCCAAACACGATCATTTTTTCGTAGCCATACAATGTCGGTTTTAAGCCTAAAACGGATGACTCATAACTACAATGTTGGTTTCTCTGCAACAACTGACGACTAAGTTTTTTTGAATAGTACATCTACAGACCTACTATCCAGCTCATCAGTAGGATGTAGAACCAATAGTTTATAAAAAGAGTTTTGAACTACAGGTTAACAACATCATGTGACTTCAGTTTAACAACGGGCCACCAAACCTGTAATAACAAGCATAATATGCACATAACAAGCTTGTTGTGATCTTTGTTTTGTGGTTTGTATTGCTTATGGATAAGACCTATGCTTTTAGAGCTCTTCTACCCCCCCCCCACCTACCTTTTTGAGATGACAAAGGGGTAGAAATAGCTCAAACATATTGTTTTATTGCTTATATGCTTCTTTTCTTGTCTACTAAACTAAAATTTAACATGACTTGTTTAAGAATCATATAGACTATACATGTACAATGGTTGCTTGTTTTTTAACTAACCATGTAGGCATAGGTAAGCATGAATTGAGGGGGACCAATTCAGATTGTTCAAACATGCATCCCCTTGCAATTCTCAAGGCAAAGGTATAAATTTCATATTCTATTCAATATGTTGAGGAATGGTTTGCCATTGTCAAAAAGGGGGAGAATGTTGACCTAAGTGTCACACATTGTCCATATTTTGATAATGACTCGACCATTACATTCATATGTATCTAATGTATCTATTTAAGATTGATTTCAGGCATTAGATGCAAGAAAAGAATCAAATTTTACATGTATCAAACTCATCAAGTTCAAGCAAAAAGACATGCAAGTGACCAATTTGGGAAATAGCCCCAAATGACCTAGAACAATTTTTGTAATCACTTCTATACATGTTATGTATTGTAACAAAGATGAGAAAAATGTTTGGGACACAGAAATCCACAATTTGATCATCCAAATTGAATTCCTTAAAATTTGTCACAGGCACTCTGTCGGTTGAGTTACCAACACGACTGATCTGTGTGGATTTTGGAATCTGGATGATTCGGTCGAGTTTACACTTCACAGACATCAACCGATCAACCATTCTGTCCAAAACTGATTTTAGTCAATCGGTCGAGTTTCCTCAAACAAACTCGACCGAAACTTCAAAAATTAGCTTTGTCAGATAGTGGATCGGTCGAGTTACCTTTATGAAAACTCGACCGATAGGACAGTACTGGAAACGCAAGAAAAGCAATTCCAACCGTTAGAGATGTGTTAGGACCCAAAATAGATCTATCACAAGTTATAAAATGGCTATTTTTCATCCCTGAGTGTTCGCACTATCAAAGGGGCACCCCCAACTATAAATAGGACCCCTTGGGCTTCATCCCAAGTTTGCTCTTCCATTGCATAGCTTGGTCCTAGCCTAGTTGAGAGTGATGCACCCCTTTGAGCCCCTTTCTCTCTCTACTTTCAATTCAAATCTGTGAATATGAGTGAGTTAGGATCCATTGTAAGAGAGCTATTCCTTGTATCTATGTAAACCTCTCCACCTCCATCTTAGTACCCTCTTTCCTCTTAGAAGAAAAGGCTTGAAGATCTTCTCTAAGTGAAGGAGAAGGAGTTGTTGTTCTTCAAGGTTGAAGAAAGCATGGTGATCAAGATCTCTGAGTGAAGGAGATAGGCAAGGCGGATGTTCAAGAAGGATAGTTAATTCCTTGAAGGCCAAAGACTTGAAGATGGAGTGGATAAGTCCTTGTTGAAGGCTAAAGACCCCTTGTCTCAAGTGGGTAAGTTCCTTTGGTAGGTTGAAGATCCTTGCTTGAAGTATTAAGTCCTTGGATGAATGTGGTTTTGTCTTGTAATCTTATGAATGAATATAAGAGTACCAAGATTGCAAAGTCCTAGAGACTGACCACCTCTAGGTAGTGGACTAACTCACTTCTAGTTTGAAGTGTGGAACCACTCTAAACCACTTTGTCCAAGTGTATGCTATCTTTGTCTCTCATCCTTGCTATGATTGTTAGTTAGGACTTCAAATTGTTTGTATTCTTTAGCATTTGCACTTAATATAAGTTGAAGGTCTAATCTATTTTGTGAGATTTGTGAAGCTCTATTTACCCCCCCCTAAAGCCCTTGATCTAAAAAGTGGTATCAGAGCCAGTCTTCTCCAAGATACTTCCACAAGTAGGAGAAGATGGGTGATTTAGCACTTGGATCTCTCAACTTGGAGGGAATCTTATCCATGCGACCTCCAGTCTTCGACGGCACCAACTTCCTCTATTGGAAGAGAAGGATGCAGTTCTACCTCCAAGGAGTAAGTTACAAGATGTGAAAGGTGGTGCACCTAAAGTATGAAGATCCAAAGGGGAAAATCTATACATGGACGGAAGCCCAAATGAAGCAAGCTTAGTGTCAACATCAATGGATTGGTAGCTCTTGGTAGTGTGATGGACAAAGGAACAATCAACTCAAAGATCTTGAGATCTATTCCAAGGAGATGGGACCCCAAGGTGACCTCCATTGAAGAAGTGTACACGCTTAGTGACTTGGCAACCGAGGAGCTAGTTGGAAACCTCCAAGCTCATGAGCCAAGGCTTGACAAGTAAGAAGAAGAAGAAAAGAGAGAAGAGAAGGTGTCCAATAATATCAAGGACACAGTCTTCAAAGCTCAAATTGAAGAGATAGTTCGGCAGCAACAACTTGCACTCAAGTCCCCTACTCCTTCCTCAAGTGAATATGAAGGCCCAAATGAGCAGGAAGCTAACTATTCCAAGGGAAAGCACTTCAAAGGGGAGTCTTCTTCATTGTTCCTAGGTGCTATGAATGTTGCCAAAAAGGCCATTACAAGAGAGACTGTCCCGAGGCCAAGAATAGCCACCACAAGAGCAGCCACAAGAAGGACAAGGAGTATAAGAAGGAAGGCAAATACAAGAGAAAGGAGAAGAAAGAAAGAAGAAGCAAGGATGCAGATCATGCAGCTTGGGAGGAGTCTTCCTCAAGTTCTTCTAGCTCCAAAAATGGAGAATGCCACGTTGCTCTCATGGCCTCCACAAGTGATGATGTAGGTGAGGTAAGTGAGGTAAGTGAGAAGTGAGGTAAGTGAAGTTAGTTTTCATGAGTTGTCTAAATAAACACTTATTGATATGTTTAATGCTAGCTGGTTATCTTTTACTAAATGCAAAGCTAAAAAGAAAAGGTTAGGAAATATTATAGATGATCTTTATGATAAGATTGAAATTATAGATCAAAATGAAAAGCTACATCTTGATAGTATTGATTCTTTGCAAGAGCAATTTCTTGATCTTGAGATCCAATTCAATGGAGTTGAAGTTGAGAATCGTGTCTACCTTAAGACCATTGCTACTCTTAAGGAAGAGAACCAAAAATGTCAAGATGAAATTGATGTTCTTAAAACTGAAAATGTAGAACTTAACCTCGTTGATGAAGCTAGGAAACAAGAAACTTATGCTTATCAAAGATAAATTCAATTGCTTAAATCTAAAAATTGTAATTTTCTTGCTCAAGTAAATGATCTATCCTCTAGACCCATCTTGAAAAGTGATGAGGTAGCTAGCACTGCTCTAGAATGTGATTCTTTTCATACTAAAGCCCTCTGTTTAGAGGTCGACTTGTTTCATGCTAGAGATGATCTTGCTAGCTTATCTTCCACTAGAATTAGTCTTAGTGATGATAATGAAAAATTACGAGCTTCTTTGCAAAAGTTTCTTATGGGAAAGAAATCCATTAATGTTGTCCTAGAACACTCTACCAAACAAATTGGTACTAGTGGTTTAGGATATGATGGGAATGCTCCTAAGAGTAAGAAAAAGAACAAGAGTAAGGGTAAGAAGAAGTGTGTGGAATCTCCTTTCTTCCATGGAGAGACTTTCAGCTCTAAGAACCCAATGGTATGTATTCATTGTAAATGTGATGATCATTATTCAACTTATTGTCCTTACAAGCCAAAGGGGACCAACCCAAAGATGAAATGGGTCCCCAAGATAACCCTGGATCCCAAAGTTTGAGTTAGGCATTGACATCCTTCTTTCATGCAGGTCAAAAGAAAGTGGATTGTTGATAGTGGCTGCTCAAAGCATATGATAGGTGAAATCATCCATTTCAACAAATTCATAAAGAAGAAAGGAGGATTGGTGACCTTCAGGGACAACAAAAACGATAAGGTAATAGGTGAGGGTGATGTAGGCAATGAGCCTTGTATTAAAAAAAATTGCTTGTTGATGGTCTACATCATAATTTGATAAGTGTAAGCCAACTTTGTGATAATGGTTATCTTGTTCTATTTATTTCTTCAGAATGTTTACTTCTAGATTCCCTCACTTACAATGTTATATATAAGGGAACTAGAAATGGTAATCTATATGTTATTGTGTTTGATGCTCTAAAGCCCGTACTTGATAGATGCTTAGTTGTGGATAAAAATGATATATCTCTTTGGCATCGTCGGTTGGGTCATGTGAATATGCATCAAATGAAGAAATTGAGCAAAAAGGAATTGGTCAGGGGATTTCTTAAATTGGATTTTGAAAAGGATGAGGAATGCCAACCTTGCACACAAGGCAACCAAACCAAGTCCTCCTTCAAATCCAAAGGAGTCCTTAGTACCAAAAGAGCTCTTGAGCTTCTTCATATTGATCTATTCAGACCTATGAGAACTCAAACGCTTCGTGGTTCCAAGTATTGTCTTGTGATTGTCGATGATTTCTCTCACTATACTTGGACATTCTTTCTCGTTTCTAAAAGTGATACTCTAGATGTTTTCTCAAGCTTTTGTAAATGAGTTGAAAATGAAGCTTCTTTCCGGATTGTTTCTATCCGTAGTGACCATGGGGGAGAGTTTGAAAATAATTTTTTAGCACTTTTGCAAAAAATCCGGTTACTTGCACAATTTCTCTTCTCCTCATACACATCAAAAAAATGGGGTAGTAGAGAGAAAGAATTGGTCACTACAGGAGATGGCTAGGACCATGCTTCTAGAGTATGACACTCATAAGAAGTTTTGAGCTAAAGCTATTAGCACCTCATGCTTTGTGCAGAACCGAGTTTTTACGCATCCATCTTTGAAGAAAAATACCTATGAGTTATGGCATGGTAGAAAGCCATCCATCGACTTCTTTCATGTTTTCAGATGTCCTTGTTTTGTTTTGAACACAAAGGATTCTCTCGACAAGTTTGATCTGAAATTGTACAAGGCTTTCTTCCTAGGTTGTAGCACTACAAGCAGGGCTTATAGAGTTTTCAATATTAAACTATCTAAAATTGAAGAATCCATTAATGTCAAATTTATTGAATCTAACCCTACAATTGGAAAGAATGTTGTTGATAATGATGTTGTAGATGACTTAATTCCAATCTTAAAAGACCTCAACATTGACAACAAAGGTAAGCAGGTGGTTGAAGCAGAAGATGAAGAGAAGAAGGATCCCACTCCTCGCTTCTCAAAGAATCATCCCAAAGAGCCTATAATTGGTGATCCATTTGAGAGGGTGAAGACACGAGCTGCCTACAACAAAGAACAAGCAGATAGTTCCTTCATCTCACAGCTGGAGCCAAAGAACATCAAGGAAGCTCTTGGAGATGATGAGTGGATCCTAGCCATGTAGGAGGAACTAGAGCAGTTCGAGAAGAACTAAGTGTGGATCATAGTGCCAAGACCAAGTGACAGAAAAATCATTGGCACCAAATGGGTCTACCGCAACAAGCTTGATTAAAATGGCAAGGTGGTAAGGAACAAAGCAAGGTTAGTGGCTCAAGGCTAGAATCAGTAGGAAGGTATTGATTTTGATGAAACTTATGCTCTTGTTGTTAGACTTGAATATATTAGAATGCTACTTGCTTTTGCTAGTTATAAGAATTTCTTGCTATATCAAATGGATGTTAAAAGTGCATTTTTGAATGGTACAATTGTGACGTCCCCGGATTTTGGCTTCTCCAAACCCTATTGGGAATGAGAGGTCATAATCCGAGAACATCGTCCAATCATATCATAAAGCGATGCGGAAGCATAATACGCATACATGAACATACAACCATAACATTTTCATCATTCAACATGTAAATTTATACAACATGAATTATTACACAAAGATTTACAATTATATATTGAATGAAGATTCTACAACCTACGAACATGTATGCTAAACTAGGATCTACACAATAGGTACAACCTGGACAACTTGCTCACATCCTGCACTTTTTCTCCCATGCTATCTCTGAACCTAAAACATACATGAAACAACGAATCAACACACAAGGTGTTGTGTATGTGGGTAGAAAGATACATACTAATATGTTTGCATAATTGAAATAACTTGAGAAAGAAAGAGTAAAAGAAAACATTATTTAAAGTGATAATTAGGTAAACATTCCTTTTAGCATGTCATTTGATGCGATTGTACTACTTCAAGCACCTTTTCGACATACATCTAATGTGGGCCATAGAGAAGAAAAAGAGAGGGATACATACATCTAACATGGGCCATATTTCATACATCCATGTTAGGCACATACATCCAGCATTAGGCAGTGCATGTAGCTACAACCCATCATACTCAATTATGTTCTATTAGATTTGGCGAAGTATAACTCATAATAGTTCAACCAGGCAATCATATCCAAATACGAGCATCCAAGATATCACATATCATATGCAACCAGAAAACTAGTCTTATACTTAATAAATCCCATGTACCTGAGTTCAGAGATTCATAAATATCTTTGATCATCTAGACAAACTAGTCAGCACCTGATTAATAACAAAATCATATACTAGCATCAGATTCTGATCATCTTAACCCTAGTCGTGTTCATTAGGGTTTATATTATCTAATTAGGATATTCCAACGTTTACTTGCATTATTGTCTTATATTTATCTTACTGATGTCATTTTCTAGATTATGATTCATTATCTGAATATTAGGTTCCAAATCCTTTTTGGCGCACATAATAACCCTAGGTTACATCATTAACCTAGATTAGGGTTTTATAACATGCATTAAGATTCATCTTCGTATAACATAGATTATATTCATCATGATGATCTCATAATTAAAACTGAAGTTCCATATACTGATATGACCTTACTCTGTGAATTTCATCATTTATTGAGCAGGTATGCATTTAATACATCATCTTTAGTGTTATTAGCCCTAATTAGACATATTAACCAAATTATATGGTTTCGTACATCAACATGCTCATCCTTGACATCAGGTGCATTATAAACATTATTATGGAGTTACTGACATTTTTCCATAATTTTATGTCATCATTTGCTATTTATTATCCACTAAACAAGCATTACACATCTTTCATGATATCACTGAGATTTAAGCATCAAAACCCTGATATTATAGTTCCAGGTTGTTCTACGCATTTTTCTGAACATTTTGGTACCTTATTTGTATTTTTCTGAGCATCGAGCTAATTTCTACGAATTAATGAATAACTGTATATTTCTGGGAATATTACCTTATTCGGCCAATTACGCGCCGCCACGTGTCTGTCCAGGGGCGCACTCCTTTGCTTGGGTTCGGTCGGTTCTTTGTTGGTTCACTGTGAGCCGACCGGTTCAGGGGATTTGATTCCTCCAGTTCGGGGTCCTTTCTCTCACGCAGGTGGTCTTCTTCAACAGGCGTACGAGTCCACAGGACTCGTTCTCACGGCTGCCGCAGCGAGAGGCATCCCTGGCGAGAGAGGTCCCACACAAGGGCTCTCTTCCCCGCACGATGCAACACCACTGTAGGCGTCGTTACATGCTAGACTCCACCCATGCCTGCTCACCGCCGCGGCCCAGCCTAGCTCCAAGTTCTACTTTCCTTCTCCGCAGATCCTCCTTGCGCGACCCGATCTTCTGCACTAGAGGCACCGTCACCCAACCTAGCTCTGGTGTGAGAGTGGTGGCCAGATGCTTCCGCTGCGCGTTGTCGTGTCCTCCCCTTCTCAGTGAGGTCACCATCACCAGCCGCTGCCATGGCTGGGAAAGCTCCGCCTACCTTCATCATGTCTACGAGGGGTGTCCGTCACAACAAAGAATGCTGTCGTCGCACGAGCTCCACGCCTCCTCGGAATCCTCTAGATCTCCATCTTTCTCGGCCATCATCTTCTCCGGCAAGATGGTGCCATACTCGTGGTGTTGCTCGCCCTCAATCTCCCCCCTGGCCGGCGACTTGCTGCAACTGCAGCTTGGGCGGCCGGCACCCTTGGTCTGGTGTTGCTCCTGGGCCATGATAGAGGAAGGCATGAAGAAGGAAGAGGAGAGTCATATCTTCCTGGTGCCTGCCCTCGCACAACAAGGTTTGAGGCTTCTCCGTGTCTTCTTTACCTCCGTCCACCATGTGTGGAAAGCTTTGAGAAGTATAGAAAATAAAGGCCCCAATTATCTCCGTTTAATGCACTAAACAAACTCCCTCTAAGGGTTGTTAATTAGATCCGAAATTGTAGGATCTCGTTCTCCTATTTGCATTATGTGGAGATTGCGATAAACTGTGTAAATAAGATGGGTGGTTTCTTCTCCTCCCCAGTTCTATTGGTAGTGAATATCAAACAAATATAATTAGATCTTTATATAACAATTTCTACATATCAGTACAACCACTAACCCTTCTCCGGTTCCGCTTATAGTGGACATGTAGGAACCATGCATTCCATCAACTCGATGGCAGCAAGATAGGTTAACATAAAATAGGGCCTAGATTAGACCATCTTTGGATTTGTGCAACTAAGTCTTAATTTATCTCTCACACGTCATCCTTGTCTCCTAGTAAGAGATCATCACATCACTTGAAATTCAAACCATAGGTTCTATATGAGGTAGCATAGAGTTCAACTTTGTTCAAGACACCAAAAATATAATATTCGATCATCAATACTAATTCATCAAATTACTCCTGATTTGGGGCATTATGGTAAATGTAACTATAATTTGAACTAGAAATAAAACAACTCCGATGAACCAAATATGACCATTATGCAACCGTTCAAAGTCATATATATCACCAAATGGATGTTTATCTCATGAATACTCAAATCAATTAACACAAGTCATACATCATTGATTGAACTCAGTTAGGCGTCATAGTCCTCTAGCATACCTCAAATAACCTAATTTTGGGTGAAAGAATCAAGAATTGAGTTACTAATTCCTCAATTTGGGTTTTTCATTTACATTGCATGCATGGTCCTTCAATATTATATTGTATCCAAACCCCAAGATCAGGGTCATCACATTCACCCCACCTTATATGGAATTTCATCCTCGAAATTCAAGTGGTTTCATCCTTCAGGTATTGTGGATGTCTCTAAACTACCACTCTAAGCTCCAAAGTATCATTATCTTGATTCATCCTAGGTTGTCATCTTAGGAGGTTTAAGCATGTGGGGTGTACCCACCCCACCTTATATAGGTTGAAGCATCACTTAATGTCTTAGCCATAACATGACATTATGATATCTTAGGGTT
Source organism: Alisma plantago-aquatica (assembly GCA_963693085.1). NCBI lineage: Eukaryota > Viridiplantae > Streptophyta > Magnoliopsida > Alismatales > Alismataceae > Alisma > Alisma plantago-aquatica. Next base: position 582,178,542 of record OY856410.1, read on the forward strand.
ACATCACCTCTAAGGGTACATGTTTTGTTCATACTTTTAATGTTCGGGAGGAATTCGTTTATATGTCATGGTATTCAGATCGTTCAAGTCTAACATCATTAATATGTTTTATGATCAACATCTTACAATGATTTCAGCATTAGAGGAGATTTATCTTCGTCCTTCATATTAGGATTTTTCTACATAAGAAGGGCTTACGTAACATGCTTGGCCATTAGGGTTTCACCCTTGGTGTGATATTCATACTCAACTTAGAAGCATACATGGAGAAGGATCAAAGTTACGAACTATATTTCTGATCATATATACTATGATCCAAAAATATCTTTATATCAAGTTCTTGAGTTCAACTTTTTATGTCTTGCATGTATTATGTAAAGGGAAAAAGAGAACACATCATCATATCTTTCATATTTCATATGAAGGGAAAGAGAATATTTTAAGTCAAACTTATCATGATTTCAATCTTGGGTACTACATGTATGATATAGGGGGAGATATAGAAAAGGTCAAGCTTATACGAGTGACTCCTCATATATAAATCATCTATATAGCTCGAGTGAGGTTTCTATCATCATATATTAAGAAAGAGAAGAAGAAGGGAGAACATGTATTTTGAGTATCTTTTGCACAAAGCGTCATACTCTCATAACTAGAGTTCATATATAACCTCACTTACAACTAATGATGAGATTCACAAAATATGTCACTCTAGCTAGGACATAACTCATCACAAGGATTGACTTTATCATATGGGTCATCTACCCATCCTTTTCTTTTACCCAATTCTCACATATAGATTTGAATCATGCATAAGGACTCAACTCAACACTTGAGAGTAATCTAGTGTAGGACATTTTTTTAACACATATCTCATATATTAGAGGCTAGGTCCTATGACCTTCTCACTGTGGGTCTTACTCTCTCTAGAGTTCACCACATATCTCATCCTACCACTAGATATCCTCCTTGTATAAGAGCTTGAGGCTCATGCACACTCATCTCTATCTTAACTTAGCTTATCTTAAGTAGGAAAAAGGGAATGTACTTTCATCATCAAGATTTTGCTTAAATTCTCCAAAATTGGATTTAACTAATATACAATTTAAACCTTTATAAGGAAACTTATACCATCAGAGATCAAACTTAATTAAGATTCTATATACTTATTTCCTTCATCTTTCCTTTGTCTATCTATCTATCACATAACCTTATGAGGCTCTAGACATCTAATCTACATATATTCTCTCTTCTAGACTGATGTCACTCCCTTTCACTTAGATTGCATGAACACTAACTACTCTCCAGTGTGAGGGACACATTTTTATATTTACATATAGGTAATAAAATATTATATAGTTTTTCTCCGAGAAGGCAGACGGTAGAGAAAACTATCGAGGTTTGAGCCGATTGGAAAACAAAACCAAATCAGAAAAATGAGTGTCCCACACACAGTAGATAGTCTAGTGCCATGTCACCTAGTGAAATGGTGAGAACAAGGTGTAGACTAGTGTAGCTACCCAATACATATGAGCTCTATATGGAAAGGGTCTCATACACTTGTCTAAACCTAGTTCTCGAACATCTAGGTTCTCACCTAGAGGCTAGGTCAAACCTTATTCCTATAGAACAACTTACTAAGTTTCTAAGGATTTTAAGTGAAAGTTGAAGTTTAGTTTTATGTTTCATGGTGAGCAATTGCTAGGTGTAGCTATTGTTCATGCTCTGATACCAACTGTGACGTCCCCGGATTTTGGCTTCTCCAAACCCTATTGGGAATGAGAGGTCATAATCTGAGAACATCGTCTAATCATATCAGAAAGCGATGCGGAAGCATAATACGCATACATGAACATACAACCATAACATTCTCAACATTCAACATGTAAATTTATACAACATGAATTATTACACAAAGATTTACAATTACATATTGAATGAAGATTCTACAGCCTACGAACATGTATGCTAAACTAGGATCTACACAATAGGTACAACCTGGACAACTTGCTCACATCCTGCACTTTTTCTCCCATGCTATCTCTGAACCTAAAACATACGTGAAACAACGAATCAACACACAAGGTGTTGTGTACGTGGGTAGAAAGATACATACTAATATGTTTGCATAATTGAAATAACTTGAGAAAGAAAGAGTAAAAGAAAACATTATTTAAAGCGATAATCAGGTAAACATTCCTTTTAGCATGTCATTTGATGCGATTGTACTACTTCAAGCACCTTTTCGACATACATCTAATGTGGGCCATAGAGAAGAAAAAGAGAGGGATACATACATCTAACATGGGCCAGATTTCATACATCCATGTTAGGCACATACATTCAGCATTAGGCAGTGCATGTAGCTACAACCCATCATACTCAATTATGTTCTATTAGATTTGGTGAAGTATAACTCATAATAGTTCAACCAGGCAATCATATCCAAATACGAGCATCCAAGATATCACATATCATATGCAACCAGAAAACTAGTCTTATACTTAATAAATCCCACGTACCTGAGTTCAGAGATTCATAAATATCTTTGATCATCTAGACAAACTGGTCAGCACCTGATTAATAACAAAATCATATAATAGCATCAGATTCTAATCATCTTAACCCTAGTCGTGTTCATTAGGGTTTATATTATCTAATTAGGATATTCCAACGTTTACTTGCATTATTGTCTTATATTTATCTTACTGATGTCATTTTCCAGATTATGATTCATTATCTGAATATTAGGTTCCAAATCCTTTTTGGCACACATAATAACCCTAGGTTACATCATTAACCTAGATTAGGGTTTTATAACATGCATTAAGATTCATCTTCATATAACATAGATTATATTCATCATGATGATCTCATAATTAAAACTGAAGTTCCATATACTGATATGACCTTACTCTGTGAATTTCATCATTTATTGAATAGGTATGCATTTAATACATCATCTTTAGTGTTATTAGCCCTAATTAGACATATTAACCAAATTATATGGTTTCGTACATCAACATGCTCATCCTTGACATCAGGTGCATTATAAACATTATTATGGAGTTACTAACATTTTTCCATAATTTTATGTCATCATTTGCTATTTATTATCCACTAAACAAGCATTACACATCTTTCATAATATCACTGAGATTTAAGCATCAAAACCCTGATATTATAGTTCCAGGTTGTTCTACGCATTTTTTTGAACATTTTGGTACCTTATTTGTATTTTTTTGAGTATCGAGCTAATTTCTACGAATTAATGAATAACTGTATATTTCTGGGAATATTACCTTATTCGGCCAATTACGCGCCGCCACGTGTCTGTCCAGGGGCGCGCTCCTTTGCCTGGGTTCGGTCGGTTCTTTGTTGGTTCACTGTAAGCTGGGCGGTTCAGGGGATTTGATTCCTCCGGTTCGGGGTCCTTTCTCTCACGCAGGTCGTCTTCTCCAATAGGCGTACGAGTCCACAGGACTCGTTCTCACGGCTGCCGCAGCGAGAGGCATCCCTGGCAAGAGAGGTCCCACACAAGGGCTCTCTTCCCCACACGATGCAACACCACTGCAGGCGTCGTTACATTCTGGACTCCACCCATGCCTGCTCGCCGCCGTGGCCCATCCTAGCTCCAAGTTCTACTTTCCTTCTCCGCAGATCCTCCTTGCGCGACCCGATCTTCTGCACTAGAGGAGCCGTCACCCAACCTAGCTCCGGTGTGAGAGCGGTGGCCAGATGCTTCCGCTGCGCATTGTCGTGTCCTCCCCTTCTCGGTGAGGTCACCATCACCAGCCGCTACCATGGCTGGGCAAGCTCTGCCTACCTTCATCATGTCTATGAGGGGTGTCCGTCACAACAAAGAATGCTTCTGTCGCACGAGCTCCACGCCTCCTCGGAATCCTCTAGATCTCCATCTTTCTCGGCCATCATCTTCTCCGGCAAGATGGTGCCATACTCGTGGTGTTGCTCGCCCTCAATCTCCCCCCTGGCCGACGACTTGCTGCAACTGCAGCTTGGGCGGCCAGCGCCCTTGGTCTGGCATTGCTCCTGGGCCATGATAGAGGAAGGCAGGAAGAAGGAAGAGGAGAGTCATATCTTCCTGGTGCCTGCCCTCGCACAACAAGGTTTGAGGCTTCTCCGTGTCTTCTTTACCTCCGGCCACCATGTGTGGAAAGCTTTGAGAAGTACAGAAAATAGAGGCCCCAATTCTCTCCGTTTAATGCACTAAACAAACTCCCTCTAAGGGTTATTAATTAGATCCAAAATTGTAGGATCTCGTTCTCCTATTTGCATTATGTGGAGATTGCGATAAACTGTGTAAATAAGATGGGTGGTTTCTTCTCCTCCCCAATTCTATTGGTAGTGAATATCAAACAAATATAATTAGATCTTTATATAACAATTTCTACATATCAGTACAACCACTAACCCTTCTCCGGTTCCGCTTATAGTGGACATGTAGGAACCATGCATTCCATCAACTCGATGGCAGCAAGATAGGTTAACATAAAATAGGGCCTAGATTAGACCATCTTTGGATTTGTGCAACTAAGTCTTAATTTATCTCTCACACGTCATCCTTGTCTCCTAGTAAGAGATCATCACATCACTTGAAATTCAAACCATAGGTTCTATATGAGGTAGCATAGAGTTCAACTTTGTTCAAGACACCAAAAATATAATATTTGATCATCAATACTAATTCATCAAATTACTCCTGATTTGGGGCATTATGGTAAATGTAACTATAATTTGAACTCGAAATAAAACAACTCCGATGAACTAAATATGACCATTATGCAACCGTTCAAAGTCATATATATCACCAAATGGATGTTTATCTCATGAATACTCAAATCAATTAACACAAGTCATACATCATTTATTGAACTCAGTTAGGCGTCATAGTCCTCTAGCATACCTCAAATAACCTAATTTTGGGTGAAAGAATCAAGAATTGAGTTACTAATTCCTCAATTTGGGTTTTTCATTTACATTGCATGCATGGTCCTTCAATATTATATTGTATCCAAACCCCAAGATCAGGGTCATCACAACAATCAAGGAGGAAGTATTTTTTGCTCAATCTCCAGGCTTTGAAAATGACAAGCTACCTAACCATGTTTATTTGCTACAAAAACCACTCTATGGACTCAAACAAGCACCTCAAGCTTGGTATGAGAAATTAAAGAACTTTTTGTTAGACAATGGCTATGTCATGGGCAAAGTTTATTCTACCTTATTTTTAAAACACACTTCTAGCCATTTCCTTATTATTCAAATTTATGTTGATGATATCATATTTGGTAGAACTAATCTTGATCTTTGCAAGAAGATTAGTTCTCTTATGCAGAGTGAGTTTGAGATGAGCATGATGGGTGAGCTTACTTTCTTCCTCGGCTTCCAAATCAAGCAAACCAAAGATGGAAATTTCATCAACCAAGGCAAGTACACCAATGAGCTACTCAAACACTTTGGAATGGATACAATGAAGCCAATGGACACACCCATATCCAACACCACCAAACTTGATAGAGATGAAGAAGGTGAGAAGGTAGATGAGAAGCTCTATAAAGGTATGATTGGAAGTTTACTTTACTTAACTGCCTCTAGACCTGACATAATGTTTAGTGTTGGCTTGTCTGCTTGCTTTCAATCAAGTCCTAGGAAATCACATCTTATTGTTGTTAAGAGGATTTTGAGGTACTTAGCCAAAACTCAAAACTTTAGACTATGGTACCCTAAGTCAAGGGACTTTACTCTTGTAGCATATAGTGATGTTGATTACATGAGTTGTTTGATTGATAGAAAGTGCACAAGTGGCACTTGCTTCCTCCTAAGACCATGCTTGGTGTCTTGGTTTTCCAAGAAATAGAGCATTGTGGCATTATCAACTACTGAGGCTGAGTACATTACATTCGGAAGTTGTTGTGCCCATGTCCTATGGATGAAGCAAATGCTCCAAGACTTTAACATACATTTTGATGCTTCTCCTATCTATTGTGATAATACTAGTGCAATCAATCTATCTTATAATCCTATATTGCATAGTAGAGATAAACATATAGAGGTTTGTCATCACTTTCTTTGTGATCACATTGCCAAAAAGAATATTTATATCACGCATGTGGACACGGAAAATCAGTTGGCGGACATTTTCACCGAACCTCTAGCTAGAGAGAAATTTAACTTCATTAGATCTAAACTACTCATAATTGCTTTAGATGATATTGACATGTTATCTAGGTAGTTGCTTTTATTCTATATGTCTTGCTCATGCTTAAATAACCTTACTTGCCTAAAATTGCTAATATTTGTTAAATTTTACTTGTTGTTATGCTTAGTTTTGCTTGTTTTTGGGCATTTTTCGAATTTCGGCTTTTTATCGCTAAATAGTACCCAATGATGAATGGAATGTGCCTAATTATACTTAATATGCATAATTTACCAGCAAAATAATTTTTATTAGCATGCGTGTGGCTAGAAATAAAAAATGTTAGTTTTTGGTCATGTTGACCATCGGTCGAGTTGCTAACTCGACCGATCGAGGCTGAGGACTTGCTTTTTGCAACCAATCGGTCAAGTTTCCCAAGACAAAACTCAATTGATCGGTGGAAGAGCTGCAACTTATATCTCGATTTGGACGCCTTTTCTCCCTCTCAACTAGAGAAAAGTCGACTGAATCCTCAAGAGCAGCTCCACCTCCCTCTACCTTGTTCTTTACTCCCCTAGGCATGCTGATCATTTTGGTGGTGTTGTTTCCACGGGTTGCTTGTTTCTCCTCTCCATTCTTGTCTCCATGGCATCCCAAAGGAGGAAACGTGTTATTCCCGCTGGTGCTCCCTCTTCTTCCTCATCCTCTAGGCTCGTCTCGTTTGATGATACATTCTTCATCTCCTCCGAGGCTGTGAATCGATACAAGGACCTCCTCCCTAGGAGCCCCTTTCCTTTTCGACCTCTTTATGAGCCTAATCTGATCAAGCAAGCTATGCTAGAGAGGGTATCTACCAACCTATATAATCACCACCTATTTGCATTATGTGTCGAACGCCCATGCTACGATAATGCCCTAACGAGCACGAAAGTAGTTCATGAATTCTATGCTAATTTGTAGTGTAATTACAACACTAGAGTTCCCCCTCCTGACACTTAGGTAGTTCTTACCTTGGTGATATCCAGTAAGAAGTTTCAAATCATTGAAGATTCCCTTAATATCTTTTTCAACGGTGATGAGGAGACTGATTCCTAGAGGTGTGACTACCCTGAGTACTTTGACCTTTTGGATCCTGAGAATTTCTATAAGAAACTCGACATTGACTTGTTTGTGATTCACATGTACCTGAAGAAACCTCAGTTTCCATATAGGAAGAACGGAACCCTACCATCCTCTTCCCTAGACCTTTGAAACTTCATCCTATCCCTAGTGGTAAACTGCAATATCCATCCCAAGAAGAATCAGACGGACATTGCAGAAAACACTGCGGTTATGATGTATATCCTTAAGAATGTTGGAGTCAAGTGGTCCAATATATCCTTCACCACATGACTTGCTTTGACTCCAGCAAGAACACTCCAGGAACCCATCCTCCGTATCCTGCCTTGATTTGTGGTCTTTTTCACAAAGCCACTGGAAAATCTCTCTTTTAGGATTTCTACTACAAACCTGCAAGAACGGGAGTTTGCATCAGTGAAACCACACTTCTCAAGAGTGTTCCTACCCCATCCTCTACCACACTTGGAGCCTCCACCTCGACCTCCACTCGGGCACCTCCTCCACCTTCCAACCCTCTACAGCCTAGTCGTGTCTCCTTCAATGTGCCAAATGAAACCCTTATGGGCTATATGATGCATCAGTAGGCGTATAACCTATAGGTCCAAGAACATCTACAGTAGGACCTCTTCCAGATCATGTCAACCATGAACCTATCTTGCAACCATACCTACCCCTCCTACCCACCCTATCCTGATGGTGACTATGCTTCCTACGCATACAGTCACTTCTGCCCAGCTCCACCCCTTACTGCTTCTGTTGATCCCTCTACTGGTAGACCTGAGCACCTGGTGTTACCCCTTCCCGCTAGTCGCTTGGCTGAGCTTCTCGCTAGCATCGGTTCTTTTGCTCCTTCCTTACCAGAGGCCAATGAGTTACACTCACTTGGCATGTCTTGGGCCCAGCAGAACACTAGATGGTTGGGTTGTGGCTATGGCTTCCCTAATGTGGACATGCCTGACCAGGCTGCTGATGAGGATGTTGATGAGGAGGCCACTGGTGATGATGGTGATGGTGTCTCTAATGGTTCTTATGATGGATTCAATGGGGCATCTGGTGACCAGGCCTCTCATGCTACTCCTTCAGATGGCGATGAGGACTACCAGTCTGAGGCAGATGTTGACGACTAGATAGATATAGATGATATAGATGTCTGATGTCTAGGTTTTTAGTCATGTATGATGATCATATTATCTTGTTGGACTATTTCGTACTTATGAAATTAGGCACATCATCTTAGACGTACAATTTTTTTCATTTTCTACTTTGTATGATGTTTTTAGTTCACATCTGTAAGAACACCTTCTTTGTTGTAATATTAATCTTTATGTTCTGCGACTCGTTGATCTATCATATCTTATGAGTTGGAGTATGTTTCTACCATATTTTTATTATGATTTTTGTTTGGTGTAACTCTCTTTGTTTGTTTGTTCTGAGCTTGTTGTGATCTTTGTTTTGTGGTTTGTATTGCTTATGGAGAAGACCTATGCTTTTGGAGCTCTTCTACCCCCCTATCTTTTTAGATAACAAAGGGGGAGAAATAGCTCAAGAATATTGTTTTATTGCTTATATGCTACTTTTCTTGTCTACTAAACTGAAATTTAACGTGACTTGTTTAAGAATCATATAGACTATATATGTGCAATGGTTGCTTATTGTTTAACTAACCATGTAGGCATATGTAAGCATGAATTGAGGGGGAGGAATTCAGATTGTTCAAACATGCATCCCCTTGAAATTATCAAGGCAAAGGTATAAATTTCATATTCTTTTCAATATGTTGAGGAATGGTTTGTCATTGTCAAAAAGGGAGAGAATGTTGACCTAAGTGTCGCACATTGTCCATATTTTGATAATGACTCAACCATTCCATTCATATGTATCTAATGTATCTATTTAAGATTGATTTTAGGCATTAGATACAAGAAAAGAATCAAATTATGCATGTATCAAACTCATCAAGTTCAAGAAAAAAGACATGCAAGTGACCAATTTGGGAAATAGCCCCAAATGACCTAGAACAATTTTTGTAATCACTTGTATACATGTTATGTATTGTAACAAAGATGAGAAAAATGTTTGGGACACAAAAATCCACAGTTTGATCATCCAAATTGAATTCCTTAAAATTTGTCACAGGCACTCTGTCGGTCGAGTTACCAACACGACCAATCTGTGTGGATTTTGGAATCTGGATGATTCGGTCAAGTTTACACTTCACAGACATCAACTGATCGACCATTCTGTCCAAAACTGATTTTAGTTAATCGGTCGAGTTTCCTCAGACAAACTCGACTGACACTTCAAAAATCAGCTTTGTCGGATAGTGGATCAGTCAAGTTACCTTTATGAAAACTCGACCAATTGGATTGTACTGGAAATGTAGAAAAAGCAATTACAACCATTGGAGATGTGTTGGGACCCAAAATAGATTTGTTGCAAGTTGTAAAATGGCTATTTTTCATCCTTGAGTGTTCCCGCTATCAAAGGGTAACCCCCAACTATAAATAGGACCCCTTGGGCTTCATCTCAAGTTTGCTCTTCCAGTGCATAGCTTGGTCCTAGCCTAGTTGAGAGTGATGCACCCCTTTGAGCCCCTTTCTCTCTCTACGTTCAATTCAAATCCATGAATATGAGTGAGTTAGGATCCATAATAAGAGAGCTATTCCTTGTATCCATGTAAAGCTCCCCAACTCCATCTTCCTACCCCCTTTCCTCTTTGAAGAAAAAGCTTGTAGATCTTGTCCAAGTGAAGGAGAAGGAGTTGTTGTTCTTCAAGGTTGAAAAAAGCATGGTGATCAAGATCTCCAAGTGAAGGAGATAGGCAAGGTAGACGTTCAAGAAGGATAGGTAACTCTGTGAAGGCCAAAGACCTGAAGATGGAGTGGATAAGTCCTTGTTGAAGGATGAAGACTCCTTAGCTGAAGTGGGTAAGTTCCTTCGATAGGTTGAAGATCCTTGCTTGAAGTATTAAGTCCTTGGATGAATGTGGTTTTGTCTTGTAATCTTATGTGAATATAAGAGTACCAAGATTACAAAGTCCTAGAGACTAACCACCTCTAGGTAGTGGACTGACTCACTTCTAGTTTGAAGTGTGAAACCACTCTAAATCACTTTGTCCAAGTGTATGCTATCTTTGTCTCTCATCCTTGCTATGCTTGTTAGTTAGGACTTCAAATTGGTTGTATTCTTTAGCCTTTGCACTTAATATAATTTGAAGGTCTAATCTATTTTGTGAGATTTGTGAAGCTCTATTCACCCCCCTCTAGAGCCCTTGATCCAACAAATAACACCATATCCAAATTTCTATCACAGATGTATTCAACCAAGCATAATTGAACATCTGCAAAATATCTTTAAAAAATATACTAGTATCATGAGGTTGACCTGCAACATCCTCCTTAATATGGACCATCATAGGTGACCCTTCTTCAAAGTCACCTATCCATACTACCATACCCTTTCAATGAGGACCTAGTGATTCAAATAGGTCCTACATAAGACAACCGAGTAATTGAGGAGGAGGTGGAGGTGGAGGACAAGTTGTAGGGGGTTTCCTAGGAGATGTGTCATGCATATATAAAATTTCATTTCAATTATCCTATACATACAGATACAAATGCAATGTAAAATTATCATTTATCAATATAGACAACACCCCGCTTTGGGCCACTCAACCATGCCAACTTTTGCTACACCTATCGTCTCATGCCTGGGCAGTCATAAGGCAGTGCAGTCTGCTTCCAAGGGGCATAGACAATCCTTGGTGACACAGGAACCACAACAGTGGGGATTATAGAACCATGAATCATGTCACCTGTGAGGTGTGGGTAAGTCGCTCCCACAACAACGACATATCCTTGTAATACAAGATGACATGGCATCAACCCCTACAAATTTTCATAGTGTTATATGTATACACCTAGACTAAAACATATTATACAAATTTTTCTGAAAGACTACTATGTCATAAAAATACTTACAACGTGTGCACTAGGTGGTGGGTCTACGAGGTTAAAACCAATCACCTCTGTTGTAGGAGGGCTCACCTTGTATGATGAGTAGGGCGCCACAAGTAGTATTTGAGAAGAATGATACTTTTACATTGCTTCCTCTATACCCTTTGCAATCATCTCTTGTATCTTTTCTTTTAAGAACCCCCCCTTTTGGGACAGATTTGTGTTTGTGCTCTGATGTCCCAAAGAATTCTCTTGCACTAATACCAGTGCCAACAGCCCTAACATGCCCAGGATGCTTTGTGTTACCTTGACTAACTGTCAATGCATCCCTTGTGCCCTTAGGGATGAACTTGCCATGTTTTCTTTGCTCATGGACCTCCCGCTAATCATCATCATTATTAATTGGTAAGTAAAACATAACAATCATCAACACTAATTGCTCTGAGAGTTGAATTTTACCATTTTTGCAACTGCCTCAACAGTTGTGGGGTTGGAACTTTCTTTAGATTTGGTTTTCCTCCCAGCTATCTGTAGATCATGGTGAAGTAGAGTTTCAGTAGTAGAGGACTCAACAGTACTAGGAGTAGGTAGTTGAGAAGAAGACATATGTAGTAGCTTTTGGCAAAGATTTGCAGAGCCACCTAGACCCATCATGTGGTTGTGCACATTCTTTGCATGCCTTTCTCTTTAAGCATTACTTATAGTCTAGTTAGTCCAAACCATATGTATATAACTACTCAATTCATCGTTGTTGTGCAAAATATACAAATGTGCTTGTTCCCACAGCTCAGGACTGATTACTTTCACTCGTGCTCCTAAAGTCCCTCTACCGGAATAGTCCTTAATATTCTTGTCATTTATAGGAGCTTCATTACAACTTAGAAATTCATTGCAAAATTCCATAACCTCCATGGCCACATAACCCTCAATAATACTTCCTTCATGCCGATAATAGTTTCAAACATCACCTTTAAAAACACTCATGTATTGTTCAAAAGGATACATCCAATGCAAGAAAATTTGTCCCAACGTTTTCACATCCCTTGTCATATGGACAACAAGATGTACCATCATATCAAAGAATGAAGGAGGAAAATACATCTCAAGATGGCATAGGGTAACAAACGCTTCTCTTTGAAACTTATTGAGATTCTTAGGATCAATAACTTTGTTGCATAGAGTGTTCAAGAAGAAACAAACATGGTGGTTGCAAACCTTACATGCTTCGACATTATAGATTGAATTGATGTAGGTAATATTTGTTGAATTAGAGTGTGATAATCATGAGATTTAATACCTATCAACTTTAGGTCCTTCATTGATTCCAATCTATGGATATTGGAAGAGTATCCCTGTGGTACCTTAACATTAAGCAAGCACTCACAAAAAGTTTTCTTCTCTCTTCTAGACAATGAGTAACAAGTAGGAGGTAATATGTTTTATGATCACTACAAACTTCTTTTGTTAATTCTTTCCTTATTCTCATTTCACGTAGGTCCATTCTGGATTGATGCCATCTTTAGTCTTACATGATATATTCAACAGAGTACCATTGATGCTATCAAAGACATTTTTCTCAACATACATGACATCGATACAATGCCTAACTGCCAAAGAAATCCAATAAGGAAAATCCCAAAATATTGACCTCTTCTTGTGTAAATATTTTTCACTGTGTGGGAATGGTACATTGTGATCTCTTACCAAATGCATTGACAAAGTCTTTACTCTTTCATAAACAACCTCCCCTAATATAGGTTTCGGGGCACTCCATTCCTCATTCAATCCATTAAACGCTTTGTGCAACCTTCGGTAAGGATGAAATTTTTGAAAAAAAACTCTGATGACCAAGACATAAAGTCTTACTACCATGTTTTAGTCATATTGAATCAGGGTGTTCTCGTCACATGTAGGGAATGCTTTGGATCCTTTTACATTGTATCAAGACAAATTATCATATGTTGGAATGTCATTAATAGTGTGAAACAACATAGCATGCAAACAAAATGTCTCTCTACTCGAAGCATCATAGGTCATCAAACCTTCTCCCCAGAGTTTCTTTAAGTCATCAATCAGAGGTTTGAGATGAACATCACTATTGTTTCTAGGTTTTTTAGGGCCCAATATCAACAACGACAAGATAACATACTTATATTTCATACACAACTAGGGAGGAAGATTGTATATAGCAATAATAATAGGCTAAGTGCTATGTTGGTTGTTCAATGTGTTGTATGGATTCATCCCATCGGTAGAAAGCCCAAGTCTTAGATTATTGACTTCTTCACCAAATTCAGGGAACAATAAATCAGTCTTCTTCTTCTATGGGGAATCAGACACATGTTGTAGGATCCCATTAATTTTTTTCTTTACCTCTGCATGCCACCTTAAATTCTTTGCATCCATGGTATTGGAAAACAAGTGTTGAAACCATGGTATTATAGATAGATACCACATCACCTTAGTAGAAGAGCCAGTTTTACACTACCTCAAAGTTGCAATTTATACCTTAACATCCCACATTTTGGACAATATTTCAAATTGACATAGTCCTTTTAAAATAACACACAGTCTTTCAGGCATTCATGTATCTTCTTAGCCTTCATTCCCATTGGGCATAATATTTTCTTTAACTCGTATGTTGAGATTGGAAGCTTGTTGCCTTCAAGAAGAATTTATTTCAACAAAGACAATAATGACGTGAAACTTTTTGTCACTCCATCTATTGTTAGCCTTTAGAGTATACAATCTCAACATTGTGCTCAGCTTCGTAAACATAGTACAACCTATGTATAACGATCTCTCATCATCATGCACAATATTTATAAATAAGGATGGTGGATCGGTGTGCTCTACCCCACAACTATCTAGCATCGCATCAACCATGTCTATCAAAATCGGTTCATTCACATCTACATCATCAGAGGCAATTTCTTCTTCAACACAAGTACTTCTATCGACATCTATCTCATGGTTGAAATCTCTCCATGTCAGTACCATTCATTATAGCCTTGTACAATCCCGTGGTTTTTTATTTAGTCAACAGTGTTGACTTTCAAGTTGTTACTACAATGACTACATGGACAATAGAACCTATCTCCAAGTCATTTCCTATGTTCCTCGGCAAATCTTATAAACTGATCAAGACCAGTAATAAACTTTGGGTGCAGCAATTTGGAATGGACATCCATGATCTATCCATTCTATTATCAAAGAGAAAATAAGTATTAGGGTTTAGGGTTTACATATTAGGTTTAGGATTTACAGATTAGGGTTAATTATTTAGGATTTAGGGATAAGGATTTATAGATTAGGTTATATGGTTTATAGATTAGGGTTTAGGGTTTAGGGTTTAGTAATGAATGTGTGTACCACCTATCCCATTCTTAAACACCTAATCTCACTAGTAAGTGTATAATGTGTATTTAGTTTTCAAGAAAATTTTGGCAGCATTTCCCTACATTTCAGTACATCGATATAGATGGGAAAATGTTCACCAACATATGTACTTTTAGAGAACAAATGGAGAAGTGCTTACGAAACATCTTGAAAACCAAATATACATTATACACTTACATCATAAGTGAGATTAAGTGTTCAAGACCAATCCCAAACTGGGGACTATCCAAGATTTACTCCTAATGAGTAAATCTCGGATGGGTTTTTAGGCCAACAAATATATGTGTCCAAATTAAGGTTTACAGTTAATATCAATTATGTGTAAATACAAACCCATAAATCCATAAGTCACATTCAACCTATCATTCATTACATATTTTAGATATAAACGTTTCCTTCCCCACAAGCATCATAATATTTCTCCTACTAATTCTCAATCTCAGGTTATATTCTCTCATCAAGTATTCATGTTTCTCATTAGACAACATGGTTCTAATAAGATTTAGGTTATTATCAACCCAAACATTAATCATGAAAAATTGTATATAAATAACAATCAATAAGGTACACACTATTAGAGATAGCAATAAGATAATCGTTCGCTCAATTTCATACTAGTTATTCAAATTAATAGAGATCATAACTCAATTTTATCATCCCATATGTAATACAAAGTCATAGTAAAAACAAAATTCCCATAGAAACCCTAGATTTTAGTTCATCATTTAGGAATCCTACTTATTTATTAGCATTTAGGATGTAAGAAATGGGATATATTGTCATTTAAATTAAAAAAATACCTTGGTCTGCTGGCGACAATGGCCAGTAGCAGTGGCATAGAGCATAATCACAACCAACAACGATGGTGGCTAGCTCCTCAGACAGCGGCAGCAATGATGGTGGCTAGCTCATCAGGTTGTAGAAGAGGTGAGCTCCATTGATGTCGGTAGTATGATGGTGAGCTCAAACAGTGATGATGGCAGAAAGCTTCAGTGATGGTGAGCTCCAATGGTGGTGGTAGTGGTAAGCAACCAGGGATGACGACGAGCATAGTAGATCAATAAGAGGAGCAGAAGTGATGATCCCTAGAGTAGAGTGAAGTTAGGGTGATAAAATAGAGAATGGGGGAAAAATATTTCACATGTGGTATTAAGTGGGACATCGTCGTTGGTTTTTTATCAACTGACAAATAAGTACTTAGACGTTGGTTTCTTTCAAAGAAATGACACCTAACCTAGTGACTTAGACGTCAGTTACCACAAAGAAATCGATGTAAGAGACCATTATCTAAATAAAGAAATGACACCTAACCTAGTGACGTCGATTCCAACACAACCGACACTCATCTTAAAAAATTTGGAGGCAAATATTTTTTTCCTAAAAATTAGTATTTTGCGGGTTATTTTAGACATCATTTTTTTGGAAAAATAATCAACATTAAAGAAAAAGTGACACTTGTGTCTTTTCTTAATCGATAGGATTTGATCAATGATGACATTTATTCTAGACAACTGATATTGTTTGTTATATAGTGTTGTTTTTTCAATGTAACTGATGTCAGGAAAAGTGACATTAGAGGTCACAAATGTACTAGTGTATCACTATGAGAGCTTATTCTAACTACCATTCAATGGTTTCCATGTACCACTCTCAAGGTAAGTCTGACTGATACATAGTTCTCTTACAAGTACCTATGCATATGGTTTGATATCACATATCATGACTAATGAGATTTTGGCAGCAACCAACACACACTTTAGTCATGAGATATTGTTGTCTATCATCTTTCACAATAACATCCAACTATGGACATAACAAGAATGTATGCACTCGTATCTTACATATGATCTCATTGTTTAGGTCCTCAACATGAAGACATATGTCATTGAGTAACATCATTCTTTAGAGATCTATCATGTTATACCATTATGTCATAATTGAACAAACATATAGATGAAGATTGCCCTTATTATTAATCAAATTGTTTACAAAATATGCCATTACAATCATCATATGATTGGCTCTATGGGCATACGTACCAACAATATAATCC
This sequence comes from Alisma plantago-aquatica, assembly GCA_963693085.1. Taxonomy (NCBI): domain Eukaryota; kingdom Viridiplantae; phylum Streptophyta; class Magnoliopsida; order Alismatales; family Alismataceae; genus Alisma; species Alisma plantago-aquatica. The sequence goes on from OY856410.1 coordinate 582,195,226, forward strand.
CAATTCTATGTTTATGGTCAACAAAGGAAAAGGAAAAGGAAAGTAGAAGGGAAAAGGAAAAGTCAAGAAAGGTTCTAAGGTTGGAGAAAATAATTTTGCACTTTAAGATAAAGGAGGAGTGTGTAAGGAAGGTAGTTGTTAGAATTTTCACTAGGTTAGATATAAAATAATTACCCTCTCTACCTAGAGGAATTGAAGAATAAGAAACAAGAGATTGAGATCTCCACTTTAGTTATATAAGTTACAGAGATAAATGTATCTACTTCATTAGTATGGATATTAGATACCGGATGTGGATATAACATATGCTCATATATGTAGGATCTGAAAGGAAGTAAACCCTTGAAGAAAATGGAGGTGGAATTATGCACTACAAATGGATCAAGAGTTGCTTCCACTATTGTAGGCACCTACTGTTTATTTATGCCCTATGGGATTGTAATAGAGTTAGAGAATTTCTATTATGTATGTGCCATAAATAGGAATACCATTTCTATTTCATGTTTGGAAAAATGATTTTGATTTTCATATCAATAATGGTCAATGTTCTATTTCTAATATGGGATCTTTTATGGCGGCGATTGTATGTCTTATGGTCTTTAGATGTTAGATATTTAGACACATATCTATAACTTAAATACTAAGAACCCAAACTTGATGACCTAAAAATAATTATATGTAGCATTCTTCTCTCGGCCACATAAATGAGAAGAACATTTGTAGACATTATAAAAACATATATCTAAACTAATTTTATTATAAATCAATTAAGGCATGTGAATCTTATCAATGAAGAAAGATGACAAAAGATCCTTTGAATGGTAGTAGTGAAAGGTGAAGTCATATATTACGATTATACATACTGATGTGCATTGACCTTTTAGCACAAATTCTAGATGTGGGTATCAGTACTGCATCACATTTATTAATAATATCAATTGAGTTGAATATGTGTATTATTAAACAATTTAGAATACATTGAAAAGATCAAGGAATTAATGAGTGAAGTACAAAAATCAAATTGGCAAAAGAATTAAAGCACTTCAATCAGATTGAGGTGGTGAATACTTAATCCAAGAGTTTGAGGTCTTTCTCAGGGATTGTGGTATTGTATCACAATGGAATCCACTTGGAACACCAACACATTATGGTATATCAGAAAGAAAAAACCACACCATGTTGGACATGGTACAATCTATGATGAGGTTGTTATTCGTCCAACCTCCATCCAGGGATATGCTCTAAAAACTGCATAGTTTACACTTATTCATGAATTTCTAAATTGGTTCAAAATACATTATTTGAGATATGACTTGGATAATGTCCTAATATATTTCTTGTGAAAATTTGGGGATGTGAATCTTATGTCAAGAAAGAGTTTTTTTTTAATCTTAGACCCGAATTTGAGAAATTTATTTTTGTTGTATATCCTAAGAAAAACAATGGATACTACTTCTATATTCCTCCTTCGAACAAAGTGTTTTTTCTCAGAACTGATGTATTCCTCCAAAAGGAATTTGTTTCCAGAGGAACAATGGGAGGAGAATAGAACTCAAAGAAGTTAGAGTCGATCAAGATAAAATTGAACCTATGGAGGTCAATTAGGAATAAATGGAACCACAAAATGTTATGGAATCTCAATTTCATGTAAAATAGGAACCTAGATGATATAGTAGAGCACGTCTTGAGCCGGAGATATGGATTCCTCATGACTCGACAAGATGATGTATTGTCATTAATGATGATGAGCCAACAACCTAAAATGAGGTCATTGAGGTACCAAATTTTAAAAAATGGTTGGAAGCTATGATATCTGAGATGGAGTCTTTCCATACTATAAAGGTATGGACCTTGGTAATTCTACCTAATGGGGTAAAACTCATAGGATGCAAATGGGTCTGTAAGAAAGAAACTGATATGGATGGTAATGCACAAACCTACAAAGGCCAATTGGTAGAAAAAGGTTTCAAGAAAGTTCAAGGTGTTGACTATGATGAAACCCTCTCACCAGTTTCAAGGTTAAATCCATAAGGATCATGCTTCTTGTTGCATCTTATCATGACTCTAAAATCTAGAAAATGTATAAATTGGATTCCTTGATGGGAATCTCATAGATGATATCTACATGACATAACATGAAGGTTGTATTGCTCCAAATGAAACTACAATGGTCTATAATCCACAAAGGTCAATCAATGGATCGAAGTAAGAATCAAAGTTGGAATCATCATTTTGATGAGATAGTCAAACATCTTGGCTTTATTTGAAATAAAAAGGAACACTGTATTTATAGGAAGATTATTGAGAGCATGATTGTATCCTAATATTGCATGTCTATGACATGATATTGATGGGGAATGATATCCCTACTCTATAATTGATCAAAACATGGTTATATACTAGGAATCAAGATCTATAGAGACAAATCAAGAGTCTTCTTAGTTCAAATAAGGTACATTGAAAAAGAGTTGAAAGGTTCAACATGCAAGAGATTAAAAGATAAAACATACCCATGACTCATGGATTAAGTCTCTATAGATATCAATGTATGATCTCTTCTAAAGAGAGGGCACACACGAAAAAACTTTCCACATGCATATCTAATTGAATCTATCATGTATATAATGTTGTGAAGATGTTCCAATGTCTAGTATGTGTTGAGCATGATGAGTAGATACCAGTCAGATCTTGGTAAAGGTCACTCGATTATTGTGAAGATCATCCTTAAGTACTTGAGAACAATTAAAGGAGAAGTTCCTTACTTACAATAGTGAAGAAAGAATGTTCATAAAAAATTACATTGATGCAATCTTCTAAACCAACAATTACAATTACATATCACAATGAGGTTTTGTGCTTTGCCTCAATGTCAGAGCTATGAGTTGGAAAATTTCCAAGAAAATGAAAATTGTTGATTCTACAATAGAATTTACATACATTGGTGCCTCCACCTCAAAAATGAAGTTGAATGGATCAAGAAGTTAATTGGTGAGAAAAGATTAGATCCATCAATTGGTGGTGAAATGGATCCATACTGCAACAACAATGGATCTATTACACAAACTAACCAACCCAAATCACACCATCTTTCCCAGAATATAATATGATGCTACCATCTTTACAAGAGATCATACATTAAGGACATGTTTGCAAGGTATCAATCAAAATCAATGGTGTTGACACTCAGATGAAATCACTTCCACAATAAAAGCATAATGGTCATCTAAGATCACTTGGATACAGATTCATCAGTTATCATATCTTGGGAGATATTGACAGTATGCCCTGTTAGACAATAATAGTATGATTGTAATGACACACCTTGTAGTTGATTTGATTAATAACAAAGACAATTCCAATTATTGTGTTTGCTCCAATATGTGATAATGAATAATTATAAAAAAAAATTCTAAGAATGAATTACTCAATTAAGGTGTAAAAGACATAGATGGAAAACCCTAGAGATGTGGGAGGTGGCGACGATGCAAACAGGATAGAATTCCTGGAGGACGATGGTGACGGCAGACCCTCTTGTTGAACCCACACAGTTCCGCTAGGCAACACATGCCTTAACCTGAATTACTCTAGCAAGGGATCAAACCATGAAGGTGTTGTCCAAGTTTAGAACCATGCCATGGATGTTGATGCCAACGCATCATGCTCACCTCAGTTCCCCGATCTCCCACATCGCAATTAAGATGTTATTCCTACGAACTCCCCGACCGCCCAACTGATGAGACAATCCTATAGCAACATGGTTGGGGAAGGTATAGAATGAGATCACAGTTATATCTACATTGATGCAGATGACAGCAACATATTTCTAAATCCATATGATATCCTTGTTTCTTTGGACCAAGGGATTCCATCCTTTAATTTGAGGTAGGAAGTCAGAGAAAATCTTTTGAAACCATGTCAATTCACGGTGGTAGTAAAACTATTGTCTGAGGACATCGATTTCCTAACATTAAGAGACATGATACAATCGTTGTGAAAGCCCACAAGTGGGTTCAACCTCATCGACCTATCTAATGACTTCTACGTGGTTCAACTTCAGAGAGAAGATGACTATGTTCATGCACTGACTGGAGACCCATGGCCACTATTCAGATCATACCTATCTGTACAACATTGGCAACTGGATTTCTCATCGGAATCCTTTACCATAAGGATCCCAAACCTACTGATTCATCTGGGAACAAAAAACAAATTAAAATAAAGAAAATAAACAACTTTACTGACAATTATAGATTTTTTTTCTAGTCAGAAGAGTCCCCCAAATATTCTGGTCTTGTATAAGTTTTGATATAGCGAGGTGTTTCTTGTTGCGATAGGGGTTCATATAGAGAAGATGATCAAAGTAGACTTAAACACCATCTCACAACATAGGGGACGTTTTGCACGAATCGTAGTTGAAATTGATATGGCTAAACCTCTCACACCTCTAGTCATGATTGAAGGGAATAGATATTGAATTGAGTATAAGAATATCCCATTCATATGCATGTACTATGGTCGGGCGGGCCACCTAGAGAAGGATTGCTCAAAATGGATCACAGATGAGAACACAACCATGAAAGCCAACCTGGCTGAGGGCTCCACTGTCCACCCCTCACCACCCCCCTCTTACAAGGTTTCTCAGACTATATTCATGCTCAATCAATACAATGGAGGGGCCCAAGACAACATACGACCCCCGCGACCAACTAAAAGAACTCCACGAGACCCTCCAATAGATTCTAGTAATTAAACAACCAAGAGGACGAGGTTGAGACCATAGAAGTGATCGATGTCGACAACGTAGCAGAATGGGTAGTCAACGGGATTGATTGGAGCACTAGGAAGAAGAATAATAGGAAAAATAAGAAGAGCAATGACTTGCCTTCCCAGGTTCCCTACAGCAACAACAACCAGTCACTCAGACGAAATTCGTAGCTCCTCAAGTCACTACGACCCACTCAGTAATCAAGTCAGCCGACAATTTGATAGTACTGGGTAGATTCAATAACTCCCATTCATTCGTCACTACACCTTTCTCAATTGGAGATACAACACAGAGTGATCGGATTCCTTACCCCTACCAAAGTCTAGGTTGCAATTCAATAAGTATTCACTTGTGCAATCGGAAAGTGGTTAATTCAGGATATTTGAACAAATCTGTCAACAGGAAAAGAGGTAAAACCTCACTTCTATGGGATCTGGAAGAGGAGGCAAAGGCAATGGGGGAAGTCAACTTTAATTGATACTAATCAATGAAAGTTGTTACTCGGAATACACAGGGTGTGTGTGATAAAGACACCCAAAATATTGTAAAGGATCTTCTCTCAAAGTTTAATATCTCGGTCATGTGCTTGTTAGAAACTAGATGTAGTGGTGCCAGAGCTTTGGGCATCATAAAGAAGCTTGGATTGATACAATCCCACAGAGTGGAGGTAGTGGGCTTCTCTAGGGGCATATGGGTTTTATGGAAGAAGGATATTTCAGTTAATATCATCATGTACCATAGATAGTTCATCCATTGCAAGATTGAGTCTTCCCTCTTTACCTTTGTTTATGCTAGCACGACTAGGGGAGGTAGGAAGCTTCTCTGGAATCAGCTCGCCACCTTGGCCCCCTCTATCTCTTTGCCATGGGTGGTGGTAGGGGATTTTAATGTGGTCGTGTATCCATCAGAGAAATTTTGAAGCAACATCTTCGACAGTGCAAATAGTAGGGATTTCATTGAAGCAACTGAAGCCTACTTCCTGTACGATTTGGGTGCAGGTAGATCCCGAACAAATTTCAGGAGAGATCTTATTCATGAGAACCTAGATAGGGCTCTTGGGAATAGGCAATGGATAGATCAATCCTCAAGGATCAAGGTTCATGTCCTGGAGAAAAATCACTCAAATCATGCACCAATAATAGTGGTGACAAAGGATCCTCCAACTTCAGCAAGGCGGCACCACACTCTTACATTCGCTAGATGGTATTCAACTCTTGGCTATGAAGATTTTGTAAAAAGGGACCTAACCCAACAATCACACACTGATGCAAGCTAACACTCTCTTCCTCACCAAAGCTTCTCAATGGGTTGTAGATACCTGAAAGGCTAACAGACACAAGAAAAATCGGAGAACCAATAAAATCAAGTGGGATCAGATGTATATGGCCCTTCACTTTGACCACGACATGGCACGCAACACTATTGAATTACAATCAAGCCTAGATGTGATTCTTAGAAGGGAGGAAGCAGAAAGTCAACGAAAATCTCATTGTGACTGGATTAATATGAGGGACAACAATTCCCTCTATTTCCACTCTCTTACCAAATCAAGAAGATGGAGAAACAAAATCACTTGTTTAAAAGATGCCAATGGCAACTGGCACGACGATGAGAAGACAATTAAGAATCTCATTCTAACCTTTTTTCATATGTATACCATGAACTTGATGTTGAGTTAAGGAGGGACTCAAGTGCTACCTTCATGGGAGTTTTGAAACCCATGTCTACAACACAGGTGTCAAACATGGGGGCAATTCCATCCCAAGATGAAATCTGGAGTTCATGTCGCCGGTCAAGGCTCTAGGCCCTGACGGAGTAGTTGCATCTTTCTACCAGAGGAACTGGGACAACTTGAATCACCAGCTTTGTCGCTTTGTTAAGGAACCCTTCACAGAGGCCTCTCTCCCCCCAACGCTATCTATGGGGAGGACACTCGCATCTGGAAGCCTGGAACCTATGGGATTTTTTCGGCCAACTCTGCCTATAGAATGATTAGCCAAGCCCCATCGAGTAAAAGCAATACTTTATTCACCTCAATATGGTCACTTATGATCCCCCATCGCATCAAGATGCATCTCTGGCTTCTACTACATAACAAGCTCCTCACTAATGTCCTTCACGCTCAGAAGAAAATGACTGATGACACCTGATGCCCAAGGTGCGGGTCATTGCAAGAAGATTGTCTTCACGCACTACGAGACTGTAAGGAGGCCAAACCTGGTCCAATATCCTACTTCCAGATGCAAACCATTTCCTCTCAAGTCAGATCTTGGGTGAATGGCTTGATTACAACCTCAAGGATCTCAATCATATCAGTAGATGGAAAACCAAGTTCATCGTATCTTGATGGTTCCTATGGAAGAATCAAAACTCCTTCATTTTTAGCACAAGTCAATTCCACCTAAGGTCCTAGAAGTTCTTTGTAAGGAAGAAGCCTTCTCCATTCAATAGGCGATGACCCACCAAATCACTCAGCTAACCGGTGATAGGACCATGAAGGTACCACTAAAAGTACATCTTCAATATTTGATTCTTCATGTGGATGTAGCTACTTCCTCGAACACAAGCAAGATGTCCATCTGCGCTATAGCTAGAAGCATTTCAAGGGAGTGGATACATGGTTCATTTTACCTGATACTAGGTATTGATGCCATGGAAGGAGACCTACTGGAAATTATGCATGGCGTTAAGATGGCACATTTGAAAGATATTCCTAGAGGGATTATAATATTCGACTCCAGGAACACAGTCCTCTGGGTGAAGGTCGATGCCCAACCACCTGACAAATATCTAATCCTTACAAAGGTATTCTGAGAACAACTACTACAAGCAAGAATTGAAGAGGTGGTACATCTCAAGAGGGACCAGAACAAACTCACCAACATGCTAGCCATATTCTATCTAAAGCAACCAACTCAAGCTATAGAATGGAGATCATGTCCCATAGTGGGACTATCTTCTTATTTGTCATACAAGTCCTTATTTCTTTCCTTATTCTCTGTTCTAGATGGACAATGATGTAATCAGCCTTGGCTAATATGATAAAAAAATTACTCAATTAATTGTCATTTTGGTTTGAGGACTTGAACATGAGATCATGTCTATGTTAAGAGTACACATTCTTCTCTTGATCCCTAGTTGGATATTATTATAGAAATGTGGACAATAGTAATGCATTAAGACTAGTATGTATATTGACTTATGACTACATCTCGAGAGTCATGATATGGGATATTAAGTCAAACATATAGGTACTTGTTATGAACATATGTCCTAGACAAACCCACCTCGAATATCATATATAGAAGCCATGAATGCCAGTCATAACCATATCTCAATGTGACAATGGTAGTTGTGGTTCTTATACCTAAAGTCACTACAATCATCACATGTTGTTCGGTGTTCTTTAACATTACCCAACAAGGCCATTAATAAGGGTCACCACACAGAGATAATGACTGGGTGCACGGTGATACATGTGGATTATTGTGAGTGATGTAGATGGAATTTTTCCTCCTAATGGAGTGATATTCCAACCACTTGATGAGTGAGATTATGAAATGAATGGCCATGCTCATATGAGTCAACATGGGATATTGATATCATATGTATCTCAAACAGTCTACCCTATATCAATGAAAAATAGTTAAATTTTAAGTGGTTGATATTTCCATGAGTCAAATTCAATCTAGATTTCAAGGACAAAGGGATTATACCATCATTGTATTACTGGTTAGTATACTAGGTTGAATTTGTTCTCCAACTTATTCAATTACTTGAGTGGGAATGAAATTTTGTTATATCATTGACAATAAATATATAATATGATTATGCACATCACTTACAATGTAATTTTGAGCATATAGGTCACACACATAGGATTGATCTAGAAGAGGAATATAATCATGGGAATATGAATAATTGGTTGCTAAAAGGTTGAGGTAATAAATTGGATCATTGGTGGACTGATTGGTAGCCTAGTCGGCTGACTACATAGGCTCTAGATGCCCAAATGAACTAGATCCAGTCACTTGATAGGATTGGCTATAGTTTTTTAATTGTATGTGGTCAGGAAGTAGAAAAATGGCCTATACCTTTTTGTTTCCTGTGGTTTATTAGAAACAATGCTTCCCTACCTTTCCTAAAAATAGTGGCATGATGACAAGAATTTGAAACTCTCCATTTTTGAAACAATTGGGCCATCCATATTTACCCTTACAGAGAGAGAGATAAAGAAGAGTTTGTGCAAAGCTATCATATTTCTAACAAAAATGTTGCTCCTTCTACACCATCTCTTGGAGCATAACATGGAGTTTTCAATCATTCATGTGGATGATATAGAGACATGGATGAGTTGGTAGATACTTTGGGAGATCATTTTCAACACATTATACCTCCTCCATTCTCGTGATCTCTGTACATAGATCTACTACAAGACAAAGGTATAATTTCACAAACCTTCATTCCAGGTATATTGTTGTAGATGAAATATGTTCATGGATATGTGGAGATAAATTATTTTTTGTTGCTTCTCTTGCACATGTTTATCTACAAGGATTATTACAATCACCCACCATCAACTCTCCTAAATCATAGGGGAAGGAACTCACTATCTTGTAGTTCTTAAGGTAGTTTAAAATAATTTAATAGGCTTGCATAATATCAAATTTGATCTCTTCCTTTTGTTTTCCTCTGAGGAATATCTCCAGTCCCCAAAGCTGTGATCTTTTCTATATACCATTACCCTTAGGTTATGCCCTAATAATTTTCTTCATAAATCTATTAATAATTTGAAATTATTGAATATTAAATATTATTTGATAAATACAAGTTCTGATACGAAATGCAACTGCCCCCACTTTTGAGTGTCCCTCAATCAAGGGGAACCTTACTGTCAAGAGTTGTTACCTATTTATTCCAGGATCTATATAATTACTATTTAAGAATTTAATTCATTGAACTTGAACTAGATACAAAATGTATAATGATGCTCCTCTAAATATTTATGTGAATTTTACATGATAAACTAACACATATGTGAAGAAGTACAAAAGGATATAACTGACAAATCCTCCTTTTGAATTATCTTATTTCCCTTTGATGCATTCATTTGATCCTCCAAATCTTCATATCTTTGCATACAAGGAAGTTACCTAAAATGCCAACAAAAAAATACATTGATCAGTATATCACTACACTACAGACGTGGTGCAACCAAAATGTGTGCACATATAATAATAATAATAAATAATTCTCTTAATCAATAATTTGCACATACAAATTTTATTTTTCCATGTTTGATATACCCTCTCCAGTGTAATCACTATCCATCATTGGACTTATGTGTATTACCCCTTGATGGGTGTAACAAAGGGTTTAGAGTATTCTAATTTATGTCATACTCATAGTGCTATTATAATGAACTGAATTTAAGATACATATAAGCATTATATCATATGATCTAATACTTGACAAATCATCCCACAAAAGAATCGACAATTGATGATGTAGATAATCATAAACAACTATGTACCTCAATGTAGTATATTGCAAGTACTTTCAACATGTAACCAAACATCCAAGCAATCAACATAATCAATCAACACAATTGAAAATATGCATAGTATCAATGTGTCACCTGTACATATGACACTAAGAAAACCTAACATAGATCCTAATATAAGGTTTATGGTTATCTTAGGTCTGGATAAGGAATAAGGGTATCAAACCTTAATTCCATTATATCATTATTGCCAAGGTTTAGAAACTCTAATTAGGCACATTAGGTGTAACCCTAACTTGACATTAAGTTCATATTATCAAATTGAGCATATGATGTCATTCTAGACTACAACATTAGGTTATGAATATTTTTTTTGGGTGTTCAGGGATCAATCTTATTCATCTTGCTTCGC